>BQNB010097460.1:3123-25383 GCA_026074375.1 Tanacetum coccineum | reverse complement strand
TTCGTGGGATGTTGTTTGACATCTTGGTTCTCGAAGAAACAAACCGCTCTTGCTATATCCACTACCGAAGCCGAATACGTAAGCGTCGGAAAGGCATGTCAACAAGCACTATGGATGAAACAAGCTCTCATCGACTACGACGTACGACTCGACGATGTTCCCATCATGTGCGACAATAAAGGCGCGATTGACCTTAGCAAAAACCCGGTGCAACACTCTCGTAACAAACACATCGAAATTTGTCACCACTTCCTCCGTGATAATGTTCAAAAAGGACATATATCTATCGAAAAAGTACCGTCCGTCGACAACATTGCCGACATTCTCACTAAACCCCTTAAACGTGAATCGTTTAACTATCTACGTCTTGGTTTAGGAATGATGGAACACATTCCATAAATCATATTAAGTACGCATCTCTTTCTTCTGTCTCAATTCTAGTCCGTGTTCCATTCCGTGTCGTGACAACTTAAATACTTCATCCGAAGTACTTTAAACACATTTAAATTGCGAAATGCAAGTTAAATTGTCACTCCTCCTAGTCAAATTTTTGTCAAAACAAAGTCAGAAATCACTGCCTGCGGGCGGCCCCCATATAGGCGGCCCCCTTATATATAAGGGACCTCCAAGAGATATGGGACCGCCATCAGAGAAAACGAAATATATACACCTGAAACCAAAAATTTTAAAACATAAAACCAACACCCCCTTACCAGCGGCCATTGACGAACACAACCCCAAATTCACCAAAAACTCAAAATCGACCATTAAAACTTAAATTGAAGATCAAATCAACATCAATAATCATTCCTAACATCTCTAAGATCATCAATTGTAAGTCATTTCAACTATTTCTTTCATTTTGAGTCTAGGGTTCATGATGAACGCCCAAAATTGAAATTGGGTATTTTTCATTTTTCTTTCAAATTTGTTCAATTAAAACTACTAGGATACAATGTATAACTAAAATGCTTCCCGTAGATATAGGATTTGCATACATTGATAAGATTTGTCGAAAAATTATTATTTTTTAACCAAAACCTCAATTTCATTTTACAAAATCACTCACGTTAGGAACACAATAAAATTGTTGTTTTGCATTGTTAATACAACCCAAAAACATTTTCAAACACATGCGTAATGATCTCATCAACAAATTTCAAGATACATAATTCATATGTATTTTTTGACTTGTTTGGTTGAGCAAAATCAAACTAATGAGCGTTTGAATTAACTCTTAAGATTTTATGTATAGGTCGAGTTAATCGTTACTCCACATTTGTTACATATAGACACACACTAGACTTAGTGTTTGGGATGGGAACCTTACTAAAATAACTTTCTTTAAAATTTTAGGTGAAATGAGTTTAGAAGACGAACTTCGCCACATAAAATCATACATTCCAATAATCTCAAATGATTCTTACATACCTAACTATTTGAAACCCATCATTCAAAATCTAGAATGTAGAGCTATTCACGAAGGTCGTCGTGTTGAACCCGAATCAACCAAATACGACAAAATTAAAACAATGTTTGAAATCATTAACCTCACCAAAATATATAAGCTACATGAGGTCATTTGTCCTAGATTTCTACTTGAATTTGTCTCATCCATGGAAATAATCCATGAAAACAATCAAAACACCTATGTCAAATTTTCGGCATTGAAAGGAGTCTTTAGATACTCATTTGAATCATTCGCGTCAATTCTCTCCATTCCATCTCAAGGTCAATGTTCTTACTCCGAAGACTCATCTCTTGACTCTTTGAGAATGAATCTAAACTCTTTCCCACCCTTTAAAGCTAATATCCCAACTCCAAAAGCAATAATTCAATCCCTAACAATATCTGGACAAACTCACCATAATCCCTCCTAGACAATTATTTGTCAATATTTCTAGTAATAAAGAAGTGACAACTACACCCTCTCCCATTACCACTTCTTCTCCAAGTGCTCCTAATGCACCATCAAAAACCACATCTACAAAAGAAACCACCTCAAGTCATGAAAACACTTCATCCTCCTTTCAATCTAAGCTACAATTATCACCAAGTCCTTCAAATGAACCAACCTCTCCTCAAACTCAAAATCCTTTTCTACAAAACCTAATGGATGTTCCTCCAAGACCGCTATCTAATCCTCAACCTCTCCAAAGCATCCCTTCATTGGATATCACCCTCTCACTATCACTAATCACGCCTCTTGAAAATCCCTCAAGTCCACCATCACCTCAACCTCCTATCATGGGACATCCATTTTACTACAACTATCATGACTATCATGGATCAACTTATGTTTGTACTCATCTTTGCTTAACATTTCTTTTAAACCATGTTGATTTATAACTCTTCTTATTAGGGAAACATGCATAGCAAATATGCCGAGGACTATAAAAGAACACGGTCATACATCCCAAGAATTTCACATGAATATAGCCATACCCACCCTTTAAAACTAATATCCCAACCCCAAAAGCAATAATTCAATCCCTAACAATATCTGGACAAACCATCTTTCCAAACAAAATTCTCAAAGAAGAACTTCGTGTTGAACTAAGATCTTGGAATGAACGAAGTTCTTGGAATGAAATCATTCAAGAAAATGCTTTTGGTACTCAAAATAACTCACCCTTTCTTCTTGCATCATCATGTCACATGATGTATTGCATCTTAACTAGCACTCCATTCAATTTCGCATACTTTCTAATTAAAAGAATCGAAAGTATCAAATATCAACCTAATACTCCAATACTATATGGAATCATTGTAAGTCGTCTATATAAACACGTTATCAACACCAACCCTCATCTCCGTAATCCAAAATACAAAACATATTGGGGATCCATGAAACCATGGGTTCATCCCACTCATCTTCAATCCATCGTCTACATATCCTCCGATAAAGACTCAAGTGTTGATTCAAATACTAGTTGAGATTTGTCTTGATTATTACTTAACATATGTATTATGATTATGCTCTTAACATTTGCCACTATTTCCTATGTTAGTGCACAATATAACTATGTCATGATCTCCTGCCTGCTATATGACACTTAGTTGAATTACCTGTATGATTCTACTTGATCTTATTGCATGATCTCTTTTTATATAGTCATTTGATTAGATTGTATGATTCTTGATGAAATGGAGATATCACTACCACCCTTCCAACCCTGTTCAAAAATTTCAACACAAAAGACTAATTTCTGAAAAATTTTAAAACCCAGAAAACGGCCCCATAAATGATTGGGCGGCCCCCTGATATATATGGGACCGCCTAACTTTAAGGGACCGCCTACAGCAAACATGTTTCTTTGCTGTCTTTTCTCGTTTTCTGAACCTTTGACCAATCCACTCATAAAAGGCTGTCATTTCCATTATCATCAAAACACTTTCTTACACCTCAATACTAGCATATCATGCTTTGCCATATACTCTCCTATATAAACATTACCCTCTTCACCACTACTCTTATCACCTCAAATATGTCTTCTCCTAGAAACTATGGTGAAAAGTCTCACAAATCAATCATTGATTCTTGGAGACACACTCATTTCTTACCATACTCACCTCCTTTATCTCCAAATCACTCTCTACCTACATCTCCACCAATCTCTCAAATCCTTGATAACACTCCTATGCCACCCTCTCCTAACTCACCAAATCTCACATCCTCCTCCTTACACCCACACACTTCTATTCCAAATCTTCATGAAAACCGTTTGCATGAACTTCTACACCTTTCAAATCTTCTTGATATCAATATCCAACATGCAATCGAATTAACTTGTCATTCACCTTCTTCTACACCGTCCACTCACCCTCCTTTCCTTGACCAAGTCAACTTTCACTCGGACTTTTGTCATTGTTGCTTGGGTACTCGAAAAGCATTCAATACTTTAAAAGATGACCTTAACCGAATTAAATCTCTCTTAATTGGGCCCTCAACTCTTTTTCCTTCATCCATCACTACCAACTCTCCTTGAAATATCTTCTTTGAAGTCAAGAATCATCTACTAGTCTACTCTCATTAGATGACTTAATATGTTATGTCTTAAGTTTGATTATGTATGCTTGTATTCTCATATATTGTCCTTGTGACTATATATGGTTTATTTATGTATTTCAATGAACTTTATTTATGCTTCAAAATGTGTGGATTGAATCTTTAAGATATTTGTCATGCTATGTTTGCTTGCACTTGTACCTCTAATCTTGTTTTGTAGCAAACAAATTATCGTAAGATCGATCCCTTGGTGCCCCGAACAAGGGGGAGCTTACATCAAGGGGGAGTCTTTAATCGTCGACTTCTTTCTCTCTACTCAACTCGACGATCAACCTTTTTGGATTCGACAAAAAGGGGGAGAAGTAGAATTAAACTCATTAATAATTTATAAACCTTTAAATTTTATACTAAATGAGTTTATATTTTGTCATCATCAAAAAGGGGGAGATTGTTAATACAAATAATGTCCAAAAACGTTATTTATATTTTTCGACCTCTCAATGTTTTGATAATAACAAAATGTGAAAACGTTTACGATAAAATTAAACGTTTATAAATTAATAATCATAAAATTCTATTTCTATGATTAATCACTTAAGGTATGGATAAACAAATCATTAAACATGATTAGTGATCAAGAAAATAATTTTTTCTTAAATCTTATACTTCCACAAAAATGTTTTTATAAAAATATAAAAACAAATTATTTATTAATTAAAAGAAATGTTTTATTAAAAACATAAAATTTGAATTTCAAATTTTCCCCCCAAAATGGAAGGTTCCATAACAGATACAACCTTCACCACAAAAGGACAAAAAAGGGAGCGGAGTCTAGTGGCGGCCCCCTTATATATAAGGGGCCGCCGGGACCGCCACCAGCAACGGCTACTTTTTTGTCCCCTATAAATACTGGGCCACCCATTTCAAAATCAGACTTCCTCTTGCCAAAAATTCTATCAGATCTAGTTTTCTCTCTTCTTCCTTTCTTTCTAAAACACATATCTTGATCACTAACATACCTTGATTTTGTTTCAAGTGATTAATTCTTTCTTCCTCCCTTCTTCACCTTCTAATCAAGTGCAAGAGAAGAACAATCGTATTCTTCTACATACGAATTGTTATCAAGTGATCTTTCTCTCTTCTCTTCTTCAAGATCACAAACATTCATTAGATTTATTTTGTGTTGTTGTATTAATTGGATCAAGTGTAGATCCAAGTGTGTAGATTGTATATTGGTGTGATTTGGATTGTGTGTCAATCCAAGAGTGTAGATCTTGTGAGTGTTTGAAGACTTAGTGAAGTCTTAGATTGGTTCTAGCTAAGATTAGGACTCGACATCTAGCTTAGTGTCGAAAAAGAAAGTAAGCGACGTGTAAACGGTTTTCTTCGCCTAAAGGGAGCTTGTTGACATAGTGAAATCTCGAGTGGAGTGCTCGGGGAGTGGAGTAGGAACGAAAAGGTGCTTCGTTGCCGAACCACTATAAATCTCGGTGTCTTGGTTTGATCGTTTCTTTCTTTATCTCTTTACTTATTACTTGCATTATTAGATAGTTTAGTTGTGATTCATATTGTTGGTTGATTGACATACATCTCGAATCAAACTATTTCATAAGCAAACTTTTAAAATGCTAATTAACCGGTAAAACTATTCACCCCCCCTCTTCTAGTTTCTATAGGTTTTAAGAAGAGATTTACCACACAAAAAAAGAGAAGAGAATGATCAATCACAACACCTAAGTGGTGTTTGTGGGCTGCCAAAAATCAACACCAAAACCCAACACTTAACTTGATTTTTTTGCTTCAATCTCTATCACAATTGTTTCTAATTCATTCTTTGATAAACCTAGAGCCCTCAATATAATTAAAAACCCTAGAATTTGATGATCTTCAAGATCTTTGCTTTCTTTAAATCACTTGCATGATGGAGTTTTATAGATGAGGGATAATTAGGGTTTGGTTTATATATGATTTAGGGTAATAATGAAGGGTTTCTATGGAGATTTAAAGATGATAAGGGTGGAGTTGATGTTGCTGTTGTCGAACCAGGGAGAAGGAGAACAAAAATTCGGATGGTTTTCTTATGGTTTATCTGTGTGTGTGTGTTTTTTTTAATTAGAGTAGGTGAATATATATAAGGGTTAAGTATAGTTACCAAAAAAAAAGGGATGAGTTTTTGTGTTTGGTTCGTCCGGTTTTTAGAGGGGAGGGAGTGGGCTTTGGCCCATTCCTACTTAACTACTAACACTCTTAAATCTCGGGCCCTAAAACCTTTCCTAGCCCGATACTTTTTCCTAAAACGCGATTTTCGTCTAAATGTGAGTACCACAACCAGTGTCATACACCCAGGACTTATTAGGAAAAGAAAATAATTCTATTATGAAGATACCCGAAGAGCTGGCAGTGCCAACTAGCTTCTTTTTCTTCAACAACTCAGCAAGGTAGACAGGACAATTCCTCTTCCAATGACCCACCTCTTTGCAGTGGTGGCAGGTGTCATCCTTAGCAGGGTGCTCTTTAGCAGTAGGTTTAGGGTTTTTAGGCATAGGTATATAAACTTTTTTATCCTTTCCCTTGCCATTAGCTTTACCCTTACCTTTAGCTTTAAGCGATTTCTTATTGGCTTTCTGGATTTTACCACCTCTAATCGCCATTACTTGTGGTGTTTCAGCCCTTTTAGGTAAACCTTTTTCATACTCAATGAACATAGCATATAGTTCAACAATTGTCTTCCCCATGTTATGCATATTGTAATTTCTCACAAATCTAACAAATTCACTAGTAGGGCCGTTTAGGATTAAACCAACACTAAGATCTTATGGTAGCACATAACCAAGACGTTCCAGTTAATCCAGATATCCTTTCATCTTAAGGACATATGCAGCAACTGGCTTACCATCCTCTTGTTTTGTAAGTATCGAAAGTTTAGATTAGTCAATACCTCTCCAATCCAGCTTGTTCTCAAACCATAGATTTAAGCTCCAAAAAGCATCTCAAAGGTAATAATTTTCAAATTGTCTATGAAGATCAGGAGTCATACTACCAAGCATAAGACAAGCCACCTCATTATGAGCATCATATACTGCATTCCATTCCGCCAACACATTTGCTGCCGAATCAATTGCAGGAGCAGGGGGAATTGGCTGTTCAATGACAAACATTTTCTTTTCAACTCTGATTACGCCCAAACACACTTTATATATATATATATATATATATATATATATATATATATATATATATATATATATATATATATATATATATATATAAGTATATTAGGATGTAAATAATTATAGTATAGTAAGTATTCCGCGAGGATTCTAGAAGATTACTTTTATCCAAAGTAAAATCCAAAACCTTCCCGAGTCGTATCCCGACGAGGTGCGAATTGAGAATCGGTTAAGTCCGTGATCGCGTGAATTGAATGGTTTCAAAGATTTTGATTTTGATTTCTAACTCTACTAATGAAAACGAATAAAACATGTAAAAACAAGTAAACAATAAAAGCATTTAAAGCACTTAAGAAATAAAGCACGAAAACGTAAACGGGAATTAATAAAACGCGACATTTAAGCAACTATGACAAATTTAACCCCTACGAATGCAAATTTAATTTTTATAAATCCTAAATGACAAAAGAAATTTTTTAGAAAAAGAATTATATTTTTTTGATTTTTATTTTATTTATTATGAATTAAAAACGATTTTAACCTAGAAAATTAATTAAAAATACTAAACTAATTCTAAAAATTCTAGAAAAATTATGAAAAATACTTTGGAATATTTGGAATCTAGGAAAAATAAAGGCTGGAGGATTGGCTAAATGAATAAGCTAGAAATAAGCCAAATTGGCTGATAAGCTAAATTGGCTTAAAAGACTATATTAAATAAATGTTGCAAGTTAGTAAATGAAGAAGACCCAAGGGCAGCTGGTGATTGTGTGTGGAGTTGAGGCGTTGGTTATATAAGGGGGAGGTCATGGGTTCGACCCCCATGACTTCCTTTTTGAAAAAAATATTTTTTTTAATTTCTTTTTGCACAATCTTAATGAAAAGCTGGAAATAAGCTACTTTTATTAAAACACTTTTTCTAAAACTTAAAATAAGCTAGGTTAAGCTAGCTTTAAGCCTGACAGATTAGCTAACTAGCTTTAAAACTTTTAAAGACAAATTGTGAACATTTTAAGACTCAAATAAGCAAACTAAATCTAATAAGCTGAAAATTCTTATCTACCTAGACCTAATAAGTTAAAGAAGCTAGGATTTAGCTGACAAAACAAGCTTAAAGGTTCTTAAAAGCTAACTTTTAAAATGGCTTAAACACACAGATTTAAAAGACAAATTGTAGACTTTAAGCTTTAGGTTTTAAGACTCTAAATGGAACCTTATTGCAAAATGGCTTGAAGAACCTTAAAGCCTAAGCTAAAAACTATCTAAATCAACACTCAAAAAGAATTTTGAAAATCAAATAAGCTGAGAAAAGCTTAAATGGAAAAGCTAGTGCAGGCAGTTTGACTAAATTTTTATCAAAGGACAAAATGGATATTTCAGCCTAAGATTTAAGCTAGAAGAAACTGATGAAATCTAAAACTAAGCTTTAACAGATTAAGCTTATATCCTAAACTACTTGTGCAAACAAAATTTGGACCATAAAACAAACTAAAACTAAACTAAATTAGCTTATGAAAAATGGACTTTTAACTTTTGAAAACTGGTATTATGCATCTTGACAGATTCTTTTTTGACAGAAGCACAAATACAATAGCAGACCTATGCAACCTTACTCCTACTTCATTTTGAGACTAAAATATGCATAAAAACAACACCAAAAAGCTGTATGTCAAAATCGAATAATTTACAAAGATTGATTAGACTTAAGATTCACATATTCAAATCACAATTAGATAATACCTTGATACTGAGTTTTGATCCTTAAAATATTTTATTAACTAACTAATAACCCTAATGATGGCTTAACAAAGTTGATTAAAGAACCAAAAAGCTTACAAGCAGTTTTGACACTTGAATACAACTGCTAAGCAAAACACCACTTAAGATTTATCATTTGCATTTTTAAACTACAAAAGCTGATTTAAACTAAGATAAGTAGAAACAGATATATAAAAAGGTAAGTTAAAGACAAATAAGCATCAAATTCACAAGAATAAACACAATTAAGTCATTAAGCAAAAAACAATAAGCAGTTTTAACAACTAAGCACTTAGAAAAGACATAAAGAGAAAACAAAGTGTACCTTGATCCCTTGCACCAAACAGGGATTATTATGACTTAATAAGCTCTAATATCCTACCCAGCTTATTGAATAAGCAATCTAAGAACCCTATAAGCTCTTCCAAAGCCAGCTTATCTTTCAGCTTATTTATTCCACTTTCAAACAGTCTAATTAACTAATGAGCTCAGATAAGCTTTGTAAAAGCTTATTTAAGCTTAATGAAGCTTTTGAGGAGAGTATGAGCTTATTGTAGCTTATCTGGAAAACTTAATCAAAAATGCTTAGTTAGAATTAAAAGTAAAACAGGAATTGAAGAACACTTATTTAAAAAAACTGAAATTTTATTAATAAAAAAAAGTACAATGCATTTAAAAAGGAAATAAGCAGAAAGGATTACAATAAGCTAATAAGCTATCCTAAAGCTAAAAAAAAAAAGAAAAAACCTCCTACTCTAATCCTACTCCTAGATGCCTTGCACTGTGTGTGAGAGATTTTATTTATATCCTTGAGCAGATGATATCCAGGGACGCTCCCCTCTCTTCCAATCATAGCCATCCAATCCTAACTGCCTCCAAATCATCACATCTTGACCGTTGGATTGATGCCACGTTAAGTCAACCAATAAGAGTGCGCGGGATCGCCAACGTGGCAAGAGATGTCAGGCGTGTCAGATTCATCTAGAAACTCTCGTATGTGTGAGTGAGTAGATTGAATGATTTTTACCCTGGACGTGTGTGCAGGTGAAAACGAGGGAAAGGGAAATGCAATAGTAATTTTGACCATTTTATATGTTTGACCAATGTTGACCCGTATGTTATATGGGTTAATTTGATCCTGATTATTGTGTTGGGCTTGGACAAAGGATTTGGACTTAGTTTTTATATAAAGTTAACAGTCGTTAGTCCTTGGACTAACAATGTAATTAGCCAAGGACTAACGGTGTAAAGGCTAAGGACATTGGGATGAAATTGTTTTAACAATAATGGTATTTTGGTAATTTTATAGGTTTAGCAATTTTCAAAAATCCAAGAATGCATTCCCGGCTCTGGCTTTTCACGCTTTTTTCTAAATCTCGTGCTCGTTAGTGTCTGTTTTGTCTTTTCTTTTGTCCATTTCTTTAATATCCGTACCTGCACATACACAAACATAAAAACAAGCATATACTTGTTGCAATTTTTATTTTGTTTTTTGTCTTTTGTGTTTACGGTTGGATTCAAGGTTAAATATTAATTAGACCACATACCAAAATCCCCATACTAAGCTTTTGTCGTGTCCCTCTACCAAATTATAAATAATACTTTAGAAAACTAAGAATCTTAATCCCCCTTGATTAATTACCTCGAAAAGTAGCTAAGTATTTATCTTAAGGGATTAAAGAAATATTAGCTTTGAAAAGCCCCGTTTTTCCTTTTTCAACATTTTTCCATTTTTTTATGCTTTTTCATAACTTTTCATACTTCAACACTTCATAACATTGTGCTTTCATTATTCTTTGATAATACTTAGGATCATGGAACAAGCAAAATAAATTCATCGTCCCCAACTTTCACTTTTCCATACTAAGCTTAAAAACAAGATCATAGTCAAATATAGGATTAGATGCTAACACTACTCATAAATACTAATTGTGTATTACTTTTCCTCCCTTATTCCTAAATTTGTATCTCAAGATTTTTTTTTGTCATATACCCGAAGGCTCTTTAAGACTTGTTTCGATATTTTTTAAATCCGAAAATAAAGCGAGACGGTTGAAGATAAAAATTAGCTTCTATCCCTAACCTTGAAAACCGATGAGGTCCACATCGAGGTGACCGAAATTTGGCTTTTATTAGGCTACTTGACTTAATTTATATCATATACCCTAAGGCTCTTTAAGACATAAATCAAGTGAGATTTAATTTGCATCATATACCCTAAAGCTCTTTAAGGTACAAACAAATCATTTATTAAACATGATTCAATCACTCACGCCATATACCCTTAAGCTCTTTAAGGCATGAAAAATTTAATCACTTACGCCATATACCCTTGGGCTCTTTAAGGCATAAGTAATCTCATGATAAACTCTACTTACACCATATACCCTTAGGCTCTTTAAGGTGTAAGTAAAGCATTTATTCATATGATATATATAGTATGCCAAATTCCGAATCCCGATGTGTACCTATTTTATTGGCATCGTCTTCCAAGTTAGTGAAAAGTCACTAAAGATTAAATTGAACCGGACAACCTTATTTATTAAACATTATTAATATATAAGTGAAACAAACTAATGGGAGAAAAAGCAACAATTAATACTTATGAGCTTGAAAGAGATCCAACTACTCTACGTTTAGCATCTAACTTATATTCTACTCTATCATTTTTTGTTCTTTGCAAAATTTTAAAGTTAAGCAAACGCTTAGTCTCGAAAGTTAAGGGGAAAGCTAGAGTTAAAAACCCGGTCAAGTTAAAAGCTACCTAGTTCTACGGGCCTACTTATTTCTATATTTTTATATTTTCATCATTTTTTTAGACTAGCAACAAACTCGATTTAAATATGTTAAGGAAAAAGCTAAGGTATAAAACTGGTCGGATCAAAATTTATTTCTTGTTCTCACCTTTATTTATGTCACAACACTTATTTCATCACTTTATTCCAACATTTTTCACTTTTTTTATGTACAAATTTTTTAAATATTTGCTATTTTTCACATAAATCACATAGAAAAAACGGGTTACGTGAGAACAACGGACGCAGGTATAATCAAATCGATATATTCCCCCCCCCCCATACTAAAACCACACATTGTCCTTAATGCGAGATTAATACCCCCATACTAATTGGCAATGCATATCTGATAAAAAAGGGTGGGTCCCAACGCAAATCTAAAGAAGTTTATTAAGTAGGCAAAGATGACGTTAGTCGATAAACTTTGGATATTGGATTCCCTAAAATGAAGCTGAGGATATGAAGCCGAATGTTCTGAAATGGGACAAGAACCAAGAGCACGGAGAGTTCTTCAAATTTCGGGCAATCCTGGACATAAACCACAAAACACGAACACGGAAAGGACAGCGGCGAGCTCCTCACATCACATTATTAATGAATAGACAAAAAGAAAAGGTTAGAAGATAAAAAAAAAAAAAAAAAAAAAGGGGGGCATAAAATGGGTTGCCTCCCACGAAGCGCTTGTTTTTGTGCGAGTCTCTAGCTTGACTCACCCCATATCATCGTGATATTAGGGATGAAACAAGTGGAAGAGCAAACTTCCATTTGACTTTCAAATGCCACCGGCTCAAGAAAAGAAAAATGAAAAGCGGAGATGCCGGGGTCAAAAATGGTATCCTCACTCCTGGAAGAGAGAGGAAGAGAAGAATCCTCAGGGTAGGTAAGAAACAGGAGAAAAGTCCGAATGATAAATATGAAGGAATCGTCATCTTCAACATTTTAGGAAAAAACAATCTCACCTCCCCCTGGGTCAAAACATTCGTCTTCATTAAGTTCATCAAAATTGTTTATCACGGTAGTATCGGGCTCAATGTCAAAGGTAAAACGCTCATACTCGGGAATAGGATCATCGTTAAGTAAGTCGTCAAGAAAAATGATATCCTCTTCCGAATCAAAATCACTCTCAATACCCGGTGGTATCGAGTCTTTCGAAACAAGAAATGTATCAACCTCCTCTATAAGAAAGTCACTATCCACAACTGGAATAGGATAAGAGGAGGGATATTCGAGCACAAAAGGAATAGAAGGAGTAAGATTCAATGCTTTGATCTTATCAATAAGAAGATTGACATTTAATAATTTCTCACGAAGAATTTCGTCATCGATTTGAAGAATATCAATATCAATCGCTCCTTCTTCATCAAAATTGTCTTTATAAAAATCGTCTTCATCAATTTCTGGTAGAATTGGATCAATAAGATCGAGTTCATCGGCGAACTCCTCGGGAAGAAAATCAATCTTAGGAGATGTGATCGAAATATCTCGACTAAGCAAAGAGTTAATAAGTCCAAATTCGGCATCAAAATGATCATTATCACAAGACGGTACATCACAAATATCCGCAAAAAAAAATTAACCCCCCCCTTTTCCCCCCCCCCGAATAAAAAAACCCTTTTTCTCTTTGGGATGAGGGACAAGGTTCTCAACACTAGACTTTATGAATTTGTCCGATTCCATTTCCGGAATAGTGCTAAGATGCTCGTCCCCCATACTTAGAGAGTTATCGGGTTCCTCGATTGGTAAGTCGGGTGTGATTGCTTTAGACGATCTATATAAAATAGTATGCTCATCATCATCATCGTCAATCATAGGAAAATTCCAATTTAGAATAAAACTTTGAGCTGTCTGCTCCTCCTGTTCTTCCTGAACTGCCAGATTAGCCGCTTGCTCACGTTCAATACGCTTTTCTTCGCGTTGTTTAAACATTTCATTTTATGTTCGTTGAATCATATCAATAAGTTGAAGTAGCATTCAGGTGCAAACTCCATGGTTTAATTTGCTTTTCATCCCAATCTTGAATTAATTTGAGAATTCTTTCCTTAGCCAACAATACTCTCATACTCATTTCTTCATGAGGAAAAATATTGCTATTAAAAAGGGCTCAATTATTTTTAATTAGCTTTTCCATTTCTAGCAACATATCCTTATTCGATCTCCGAGGAAGTTGATGAGTGACGGAAAATTGCGGGGGTTGATATTGGTCAAAACCGAAAGAATTAGAATAATTGAAATTTTTGTTCATCGGTTGACACTGAAAAGTCGTATGAAGGCCCCCACAGTTTTCATAATCAAGATTTGGTTGTGAAAAATTTGGTGAAGTTAGTGGAAAATTATTATCGAAGTTTTGATCAAAACACGGGTTCTGATTGTAAACAAACGGAACTTGAGGTGGACAATCGTAACCATAATGAGCATCATTTCCACATAACTCACAAGAATACGTCTCGTACGGGGGTTGTGAAGGGTAGTCGGAAAAATTGAGAGAATTCGGATTTGTATCATACTTACAATGAAAACAAATTCCTCCATAACGCTTATTTCCACACCTTTCGCAATTACATTGTCGATAAATCGAACCGTCTAAAGGACCTCCACGCCCGAAGCGACTAGGTTGGTAATATGAAGACATGTCGAAGAATTAAACAATATAGAGGATAAGAAGAAAGAATTAAACGGATAAGAGTACGAGAATATTTTTTTTGGTTTATTATGTTTTTTAAAACAAAGAAGAAAATATTATAGGGACCGGATACATCAAAAGTGCACGGTAGCTCTCTAAAAATACGTACAAGAAAGCGGAGGAGTTGGTAAGCGCGAGGCGCTATTTAGAATAACCCTTCTTCTTTTGGGTGATGTACTTAGGATCAAACCCGCCTTAAACTTTCCTTATAGCACGTAATCTAAAGGTGAGCCGTAACAAACGGTATTTTTAATATTAAAATAAAAGAAAATAGAAGTGTAAAATATTTTTGTATTTTTATGGTTTTATTAAGAAATATTTTTCACAATGAAAACGATAACTTCGACGAAGAAGGTTCTTTCAAAACACTAATCTTCAACGAAAACACATAATCGTAACACACTGTACCCCGGCAACGCGCCAAAAAATTGATTAGGCCCAAACACCCTTATATAAATATATATATATTATATATATTAAGTACTCTATAAATATATATATATAATATATAGTATATTAGTATGTAAACAATTATAGTATATGTTAAGTATTCCGACGAGGATTCTAGAATATTACTTTTATCCAAATTAAAAATCCAAAACTTCCTGATGTCGTAACATCCAACAAGGTGCGAATTGAAATCTTAAGTCCGTGATCGCAGAGTGAATCGAATGGTGGTAGAGAATGCATTTTAGTTTAGCCCATCTAAGGGATTAGGTTTACATATAACATTAATACGCAGCGGAATAAACAAGAACAATAATGCTATTCAACAAGGTTTTCTTTATTCATACTAATAAACTATAAACTATTCGACTTTAATCAGTCGACTATGAACTATTACATAAACTAATAAGCTAACTATTAGACTCTCATTGGAGAGATCTAACGTATGCTGCATGCATAAACTACCATACCTTAATCCCTTTTTATAGATACGAGGTCAAGGTTTACATGGAAACTAATAATGATAATAATGATAAAATCAATTAGTATTCTTTGACCAAATTATTATCTTTGACCAATCAATTAGTATTCTTTGACCAAATTATTATCTTTGACCAAATCATTATCTTTGACCAATTATTCAATCATTATCTTTGACCAAATCTTTCAATTCTTATCTTTTGTAGTATTCTTTGACTACAACTTTGGTCCTTTATGTTTCCATCTTGTTTCATTCGTGTTTTGTCTTATCAACTGAAAATATAATTCCCAGCAATCTTCCCCTAGTTGATAATGACAAAACCCAATAAGCACGAACTTCCCCTGAAGTTAATATACGAATGGAACTTCTTCCACTGGTAGCAATTCGGTAGCAATATTGCTACTGCTTTGATCTGTCTATCCACTGGTAGAGTTTATAATTTTTCAAAGCTTATTTTTGATGGTATGGTGGCAAATTTGAAAAGCAAGACAAAGTTTTTGATGTATCCTCGATTTCTGCAAATGATCTTAAATATTCAAACGGAAGACAAACACCTTTATCTAGCTGTGAGCCTGACCAAAAAGATCTTTGGAAATATGAAAAGGGGTTTTCGAGGGGCACCAAGACCTTTATTGCCTTCTATGTTACTTGTTGCTACTAACCCAAATGCAGGACAAGAACATGCTGCTGTGGCTCAATCCCAACCATCATCATCTACACCTACACCACCACCTATCCCTACACCTACACCACCACCTATCCCTACACCTACACCACCACCTATCCCTACACCTACACCACCACCTATCCCTACACCTACACCTACACCAATACCTGACACTGAACCTACACCACTTGAGTACATCTATGAGGAGCAATCTCCTGTCCACCATCACTTCTCACCCTCACAAGAACAGGCTCCAAGTCAAATGCCTATGGATGATTTGAAGTTCCTAAGTTGATATCAAGAATTGACAGCCTAGAAACGGATCTCAAACAAACCAAGCTGACCATGGGAAATGCCATAGTGAAGTTAGTCAAGAAGGTGAAAAGTTGGAAGGGTTTTTGAAGAGAAGACATATGGTTTTGACAAACTCTGACGAGGAAGAACCTGAGGTTTAATTCAAAGATTTTGATTTTGATTTCTAACTCTACTAATGAAAACGAACAAAACATGTAAAAACAAGTAAACAATAAAAGCATTTAAAGCACTTAAGAAATAAAGCACGAAAACGTAAACGGGAATTAATAAAACGTGACATTTAAGCAACTATGACAAATTTAACCCCTACGAATGCAAATTTAATTTTTATAAATCCTAAATGACAAAAGAAATTTCTTAGAAAAAGAATTATATTTTTTTGATTTTTATTTTTTTATTATGAATTAAAAACGATTTTAACCTAGAAAATTAATTAAAAATACTAAACTAAATCTAAAAATTCTAGAAAAATTATGAAAAATACTTTGGAATATTTGGAATCTAGGAAAAATAAAGGCTGGAGGATTGGCTAAATGAATAAGCTAGAAATAAGTCAAATTGGCTTATTTCTAGCTTATTCATTTAGCCAATCCTTCAGCCTTTATTTTTCCTAGATTCCAAATATTCCAAAGTATTTTTCATAATTTTTCTAGAATTTTTAGAATTAGTTTAGTATTTTTAATTAATTTTCTAGGTTAAAATCGTTTTTAATTCATAATAAATAAAAAAATATATATATATAATTCTTTTTCTAAAAAATTTCTTTTGTCATTTATGATTTATAAAAATTAAATTTGCATTCGTAGGGGTTAATTTTGATAATTTTGCTTATATGTCGCGTTTTTAATTTTCCGTTATCATTTACGTGCCTAATTTCTAAAATGCTTTAATGGTCATAATTGTTTGTTTGCCTTTACATGTTTTTATGCGTTTTCATTAGTAGAATTAGAATCCAAATCAAAATCTTTGATACCATTCAAATCACGCGATCACGGACTTAACCGATTTTCAATTCGCACATCGTCGAGGACAAACGACCCAGGAGGTTTTTGAGACAACTTTGGTTAAAAGTTTGTTTCTTAAATCCGACGGAAAATACTTACTATACTATAATTGTTTACATCCTAATATACTTATATATATATATATATATATATATATATATATATATATATATATATATATATATATATATATATATATATATATTAAAAGACTATATTAAATAAATGTTGCAAGTTAGTAAATGAAGAAGACCCAAGGGCAGCTGGTGATTGTGTGTGGAGTTGAGGCGTTGGTTATATAAGGGGGAGGTCATGGGTTCGACCCCCATGACTTCCTTTTTGAATTTTTTTTATTTCTTTTTGCACAATCTTAATGAAAAGCTGGAAATAAGCTACTTTTATTAAAACACTTTTTCTAAAACCTAAATAAGCTAGGTTAAGCTAGCTTTAAGCCTGACAGATTAGCTAACTAGCTTTAAAGCTTTTAAAGACAAATTGTGAACATTTTAAGACTCAAATAAGCAAACTAAATCTAATAAGCTGAAAATTCTTATCTACCTAGACCTAATAAGTTAAAAAAAACTAAGATTTAGCTGACGAAACAAGCTTAAAGGTTCTTAAAAGCTAACTTTTAAAATGGCTTAAACACACAGATTTAAAAGACAAATTGTAGACTTTAAGCTTATTTTTAAGACTCTAAATGGAACCTTATTGCAAAATGGCTTGAAGAACCTTAAAGCCTAAGCTAAAAACTATCTAAATCAACACTCAAAAAGAATTTTGAAAATCAAATAAGCTGAGAAAAGCTTAAATGGAAAAGCTAGTGCAGACGGTTTGACTAAATTTTTATCAAAGGACAAAATGGATATTTCAGCCTAAGATTTAAGCTAGAAGAAACTGATGAAATCTAAAACTAAACTTTAACAGATTAAGCTTATATCTTAAACTACTTATGCAAACAAATTTTGGACCATAAAACAAACTAAAACTAAACTAAATTGGCTTATGAAAAATGGACTTTTAACTTTTGAAAACTGGTATTATGCATCTTCACAGATTCTTTTTTGACAGAAGCACAAATACAATAGCAGACCTATGCAACCTTACTCCTACTTCATTTTGAGACTAAAATATGCATAAAAACAACACCAAAAAGCTGTATTCAAAAATCTAATTATTTAAGTAGATTGATTAGACTTAAGATTCACATATTCAAATCACAATTAGATAATACCTTGATACTGAGTTTTGATCCTTAAAATATTTTATTAACTAACTAATAACCCTAATGATGGCTTAACAAAGTTGATTAAAGAACCAAAAAGCTTACAAGCAGTTTAGACACTTGAATACAACTGCTAAGCCAAACACCACTTAAGATTTATCATTTGCATTTTTAAACTACAAAAGCTGATTTAAACTAAGATAAGTAGAAACAGATATATAAAAAGGTAAGTTAAAGACAAATGCATCAATTCAACAATGATTTTTTATTAATAAACACAATTAAGTCATTAAGCAAAAACAATAAGCAGTTTTAACAACTAAGCACTTAGAAAAGACATAAAGAGAAAACAAAGTGTACCTTGATCCCTTGCACCAAACAGGGATTATTATGACTTAATAAGCTCTAATATCCTACCCAGCTTATTGAATAAGCAATCTAAGAACCCTATAATCTCTTCCAAAGCCAGCTTATCTTCCAGCTTATTTATTCCACTTTTAAACAGTCTAATCAACTAATGAGCTCATATAATCGTTGTAAAAGCTTATTTGAGCTTAATGAAGCTTTTGAGGAGAGTATGAGCTTGTTGTAGCTTATCTGGAAAACTTAATCAAAAATGCTTATTTAGAATTAAAAGTAAAACAGGAATTGAAGAACACTTATTTAAAAAAAAACTAAAATTTTATTAATAAAAAAAGTACAATGCATTTAAAAAGGAAATATGCAGAATGGATTACAATAAGCTAATAAGCTATCCTAAAGCTACTCCTACTCTAATCCTACTCCTAGATGCCTTGCACTGTGTGTGAGAGCTTTTATTTATAGCCTTGAGCAGATGATTCTAGATCCAGGGACGCTCCCCTCTCTTCCAATCATAGCCATCCAATCCTAACTGCCTCCAAATCATCACATCTTGACCGTTGGATTGATGTCATGTTAATTCAACCAATGAGAATACACGGGATCGCCAGCGTGGCAGGGGGTGTCAGGCGTGTCAGATTCATCTAGAAACTCTCGTATGTATGGGTGAGTGGATTGAATGATTTTTACCTTGGTGCATGTGTGCAGGTGAAAACGAAGGAAAGGGAAATGCAATAGTAATTTTGACCATTTTATATGTTTGACCAATGTTGACCCGTGTGTTATATGGGTTTATTTGGATCAGGATTATGGTGTTGGGCTTGGACAAAGTATTTGGACTTAGTTTTTATATAAAGTTAACAGTCGTTAGTCCTTGGACTAACAATGTAATTAGCCAAGGACTAACGGTGTAAAGGCTAAGGACATGGGATGAAATTGGTTTAACAATAAGGGTATTTTAGTAATTTTATGGGTTTAGTAATTTTCAAAAATCCAAGAATGCTTTTCCGGCTCTGGCTTTTCATGCTTTTTCCAATCTCGTGCTCGTTAGTGTCCGTTTTGTCTTTTCTTTTGTCCATTTCTTTAATATCCGTACATTTACATACACAAACACAAAAACAAGCATATATTTGCAATTTTTATTATGTTTTTAGTCTTTTGGGTTTGTTTTTCAAGGTAAAAGGTATATGTATTTAGACACATACCAAACTCTCAAGACCAACTTAAGTTGACGAAACTAGTCATTGAAATTATTTCCAGAAAGTTTTTCTCTTTCAAACATCGACCTGAAAGCCGAATGGTTTATGTTTTGAACAGGTAGTGCCATCTACAAAACATAAAAGTTCAAGTATTTAGTATTTTCGACAATACTCCTTGAAGAAAATTAACTACCCATGTTTAATCATATAAACAATTAATTTTCTAAAAGCTAGGACCCTACTTGACATACCAACATCACATCAGTTGATCTGCTAGTAACGGTGTATTCAAAAGGTAATTGACGATCAATAATTGCCACTGGTGCAATTCCTAGAACCTTATGGGACTTACTTTATTACACTAATATACTAGTGCCTCGAGTTTAAGGTCTCACCACTAAACCGATTAAGTCGTCCAATCAAGAACTGTGATTATGTAACACTAACATCTCACGAAAAAGTGTATAATCAACATTGGGATTGCAATTCTACATACGTCTCACGCATAGTAAAAAAACAACTACAAGTGTTCTTACAAATTGGATGGCAACCGCTTATTTAAAAAATTTATTATATTTGTCGTGACAAATATGTACGAAGAAGCATGCATACATCTTCGTATCATAGATTTTAATAAAAACTTTACTCGATTAAGTTATTTATTATGGTATGAACTATGTTTTCTATACATCCTAATGTATAAATATTGTTACTTTTTTAAAATTGATGAATTCAACTTATTTTTAAATTTAAAGCTTTTAATATTTTGATCACGGAAAAAGATTTAAGAATTGTTAAAAAACCCATTCAAGACCCTAGACCATTTGGCGACATCCTAAATGGTAATACACGTTAGTATGGTATTGCGGTAGCCGGTGAGTATTGGTCGATATAGTAGTGTAGGGACAGTAATGGGGCGAGGCGTGATCCCGTCCCATAACCCGATAACAGAAATCAGCCTTAAACCTGCCCAAACCCGTCGGGATCTTATCGATGCAAATCATGAAGGCAAAGTACTTCCCCAAACTCGAGAAATTCCTCACCGAAACCCACCAAAATTTACCCCATACATTCCCAAAACCTGACTCAAAAGATTGGGTTTCAAATTCCCCATCGGGTTTTGGAAAAAGGTGTTGGGTTTTTACATCTATTTAAACATTAAATATATCACGAGTACGCAGCAGAAAGATTAAACACGTATAGAATTTATAATTAACAAGGGATTAAAGATGCTATGATTTAACCATTAAACAACGTAGACAGGTATTATAGGGTAATGGTGTCTACAAGACCGAAGTCTTGATGAGTCTTCCCGAACCTTATCCTTGCAACTAAGTAGTACTTTTGCAAATTACGTCATTGATAAAAATAAAACTTTAATTTAAAAAACACATTTTGAACTATAAAATAGTCCATAATAAATTTAATTTCATGATAATTAGTCATGTTTATATTTATTTTTCGAAAAACCCTTTTATTTTCTCACAAGTCCAAACTTAAAATAAAAATAATATAAACACAAAACTAATACACATAAAATTTATTCAAAAACAACACTTAACAATTAACAAGATTTATATCACATATCCCTCCATGATAAATTGCATGTATTTATCATGGACACCGAATTAACAATTAATTTGAACAAAAAACCGATCAATTAACAATTAAACGCATAAAGTTTTAATCTTATAAAATTTCATACAACCTAGAATTCGTCTAATTAATTTTATAACCAATAAAGATTGAAACTTTATACACAAAGATTGAATCTTTATGCATAAAACCGCCCAAAGGGCTTAAAAATTAATCAAGAATCCTAATTTTGTCAAATTTTATTACTTGTAACTGCAAATTCTACACGATGGCTCGTGATGCCACTGTTGGGTTTTTACATTTATTTAGCCATTAAATATATCACGAGTACGCAGCGAAAAGATTAAACACGTATAGAATTCATAATTAACAAGGGATTAAAGATGTGTACCTTTTAGCAATAAATGTTACACCGCCTTGAATATATGCGTATGTATAACACCACGCGAAACCACTAGGATCAAAAGAATAACCCCTCTAAGTCGACACACACAATACGTTCTTAGCAAACAATTAAGTATGCTAGTGCTAGTAGTGATAAAGCCACCAAACAC
>BQNB010097459.1:6146-25383 GCA_026074375.1 Tanacetum coccineum | reverse complement strand
GATTGGTTTTGCCATTCAAAAAGGGGTTGCGGCGCAGCTTGTTGCTCGTTTGCCCGCCATCTTATTGTAAACGTTGTTTTGATGGAATAATATAAACTTAATACTTTTGATTAAAAAGCAAATTTTGTGTGGTGTTTTTTTTAAGAACATATAAAAACATTCATTTTCACTTATTTACGTGCAGCGGGTTGAGGAAACAAACTAAGTCTTTATTTTTTTTCTTCATATTTGTAAGTAAGAAGAGGATGTGAAAGAAGTACGGCGTTTGTTTTTCCACTTATGTCAGCAAACAGTAATAAAAAATTTATGAAGTGTGTATTAGCTTTGATAAATCTCCATAATCAATTAAAAATCAACCGGATATATATTTATACATATGCAAGAACCGAATGTATAATCGTAAGTTAGGGAGTTCGGTTATAGGGTTGTTCGGTTAGTTCGGTTTGGTTAATTTGGTTATTTTTTTTTGGGTCAATCCGAAAATCGAGCCGAACTAGAATTCATCCGAACCGAATCTCGGGTTGACCTGAATAACCCCGAATAACACTGTTTATTTAAAAATAATTAACAATTACATAAATATTTAGCAAAAAAAAATATTTCAAGCATAAAAAGTGTTTTTTTTATATTAGGATAAAATTTTAATTGTATTTTTATATATAAAAATATATGAAATATATATATATTTATATGAATTCGGTTTTCGATTCAGATTGTCAAACCCATATCCACCCCGAGAACTGAATTAGTAATTCGGTTTTGGCAAATTCGGTTCGGTTATTAGTTCGATTTGGTAGTTATCGGTTCGGATCGGTTTCGATTTTCGGTTTTTTCGGTTTTTCTGCTCACCCCTATCCTAAATATACTAGGAATGAAAGTGGGCTAGGCCCAAAGCATACATAAAGTCGGTAGCACAAGGCTAGGCCCGAACACGCTAATATTCCTTCGCAGTTGGAATGAGAGTTCTTTGGACGTTCAAACTAGAGCAAAACCCAAGAAACAATGTGTTGGTTTTCTTGGGATTTAATTAAACGTTTTAGTAGTTAATTAACATATTAGACATTCAAACATATTAAATCAAAGATAAGCGGAAGCATGTAAAACACTTACATGATCATACAATATTATGCAATTAATCACACAAGAGAATAAAAGGAATATCAAACTTATTAGCTCGGTGTGATCAAAGAAACCAAATAATCAAAGTAGATTATCTCTACGGTTGATCCACACTATACGTTATATGATACCTAGCGATGCTAGTCGTAACACCCTTGAATTCACGATTCAATACTTACCCTGATATAGTTACTTGCGATGCAAGAAAGCAAAAACCCGAACCCTTTGTTCTTAGAGTTCGACCGGCCTAGGAGAAGAAAAGATGGAGAGAAAGTTTATTGTGATTAAGTTATGAGGGCATGTTTAGTCCTTTGTATTATCCAATACATACAATTATTAGGTGTGTATGCATGTTGGGTTTTTTAACCCGGTATCCATCCACACTCACCACTCTCACAGTCTCTGTCCTCTCACACTCTCACATGTTAGGTTTTTTTAACCTGGTATCCATCCACACTCACCACTCTCACAGACTCTGTCCTCTCACACTCTCACACTCTCACATTCTCTTTGTCTTCCCATCTCAATATTAACAGCTCCTAAATCATGGACACATGTAATCAACGTGTCTATCAAATGCATACCATAACCTTATGATTCATCAGATCCACCACAACCCTCTCATTCTCTCATTCCATAATCTTCTCTTTTTCAACACACACATCTCTAAATCTATTTTTTTTCTCTCTCTAAAAGCAGATGATCATGGGTTTAGGGTTTGTTCTTGGTGTTTGTGGAGTTCTTCCTGATTGTATATATTTAAAATTATGGTTTGTAAGGGGGTTTGCTGCAATTACTTATGGTCTGTTTTTTTGTGACTAAGTTGAAATCTAATGGAGTTGGTTTTTATGCTGCTCTTTTCTTTGTTACCGCAATAAGAGATGAGCCAGGGTTTGTTTGGTGATGATGGTTTCGATAGTGGAATTATTATTGGGTGTTTTGGTTGCTGATGATTTTGGTGACTATTTTTTTTGCCTTATTAAGCTTCAAATAAAGAAGGTATATAGCTGTTATTGTTTGATTTCATGATCTTTTCTAAAAAGGGTTGTTTGGCTTTATTTGTAATTAAGATTAGATACCACTGAGATGTGATATTGATGCTGACATTGTTGTAGTTACTGCTTAGAATCATGATTTATGGTTCTGACTTGCTTATACTTTCGTCTTATGCTCCTTCGATGCCACCGCTCCTTTCGTTGCCGCTATTCATGGCGTGCGGCGATAGTGACGGGTGCGTGACGATGGTGATAGGCTCACGGCTGCTCTTTAATAAAATTTATAAGCATAGGTTGTAAAACAAGCCAACAGGTTGAAATTGAGATGTGATATTGATGCTGAGAATGTTGTTGTTACTGCTCAGAATCACAATTTATGGTTCTGACTTGCTTATACATTCGGCTGATGCTCCTTCGATGCCACCGCTCCTTTCGTAGCCGCTATCCATGGCGTGCGACGATAGTGACGGATGCGTGACGATGGTCTCTTTAATAAAATTTATAACCATAGGCTGTAAAACAAGGCAACAGGTTGATATTGAGCCGTATCTTGGCGCGGCAGCACAAGAATGTGTTTGCAGCCATGGCGCCTCGAAGTCTCTTTTACCGGCTTTCATAAGAATCGTGCCTTATATTTCATGAGAATTGTGGTGATATCGGTTGTTTTAAATATATACAATCAGGAAGAACTCCGATTGAATTTTTTATAATGAACCCGGGTAAAACCCGGATCCAGGTTATCTCTTATAGCCTTTTTTTATTATAAACCGACCCGTCCTGTTTGCTTGCCCCGCCCTGAACCATTAAAACTAACAAAGACGTGTACACGTGTGTGATACGTGTTTCATTCATAACAAACCTACGCTTCTCTTCGATGCCACCGATCTCTTTGTTGCCGCCATTTATGGTGTGCGGCGCTGTTGATCGGTGTGTGACGATGAGCATTTTAGGTGTCTGATCAACATGGCCTGCATTTCTTGAATGTATGGCTTGACAGGTACAATGTATTCTACCTGGATTATCTTAAGCATGAGATTGCTTGCGTTTTGGCAGGGCAATATACTGATTTTTTTGGCTATGATGATTGTTTTAATCTGAGAGAAATGAAGTGGGCCATTGAAGTTTCTACCGTAATTTGGCAGGGCACTCACCGGATGGCATAGCACATATGGTTGCTATGCAACCGGATTCCTTTGCAGCCGTAGCGGAATTAAGAAACTTCTATGAGCTAAGCACCATAGACAAATCTGAGCCTAATCATTTGACGCTCCTTACCAAACACCCCAAAATTCAATCCAAAATCACCCCAATTCACTCCCCCAAACACCCCCAATATAAAGACTGTTTGGGAAAGCTAAATTTAAAGTGATATACAACGAGGTTAAAATAAACTCTGATACTACAAAGAACTTGCTGAGAAAAAGGAGTTGCCTTTGAGAATGATGAGGGCGGGGCGAGTATAACGTTGTTTGTCTCGACAGATGACGCTTTTGTTGATATCCTCATGCGTGCTAATTTTTGGTCAATCCCAACTGATAAAAAAGCGGATGTTTTATGGTTTCATTAGTTCAGTTTAGAAAGACCTTAATAGGATGATGCAGGAACGATGCGCCAAACAGGGGGCGCCGACTCTAAGGTATGGTATTCTTTGAGAAATGGGGAATCGTCCGTACTGATCCCGATGGATGGTACTGCTAAACTCAAAACTTAAGGTATCCCCCCTTTTGTTATTACCTGTAAATATTTTTTTATAGAATGTTGGTATGTAAGATTGTCTGTTTGGTTTAATTTATTTAGTTAGCTAAAATCGCTAACATGATAATAGGGTCATGCTAACAAATTTTTTATGTTACGTACATAACAAATGCAACACAATAGAAGGTAGACTAAAACAAGGGATCAAAACCTATCCATTGATGACATATCAGATCAATATTAAGTTTAGATTCAGCGTGTAACTTAAAAGCGCCATTACAGGTTTGTAACACTTTTCGGCTTATATAAGTTCATTAGGACATTTTGAAACTTTGCGGCTTATATAAGCTCATTATTACATAATGAACTTATATAAGCCGAAAAGTTTTAAAATAAGGCACTAAATGTGACCTTATGAAACATAACCGCAAAACCAAATAAGCCATAAGAGCTTATAGCTGAAACAAACACCCCCTTAGTTTCGGCTTATATAGCCGGCTTCTGAAACAAACACCCCCTTTGACCGCTGCGTTTTGTCTGCGCATAGTTGTGTGTTAGATTGTTGCCTATGACAACGGTGTAGGATGCCTTTTTTCACTTTTAACTTACCAGGAACAACGAGGATATAAAGTCAGTCTAAGGATAGCTACGTAAGTTATATGTGTTCATTATTCTAGACATTTAGTCAGGCCTAATTCGATGTATTCGTGCAGTTCGTTATTAGTTTGTTATACTTTAAAACACATTTTATAGATCAACAGTTAAAACGTCATACATACATTTGAAGAATACACTACATAATAAGAGTGAACCGATATAAGCTATGCTGAGCAAGGTGGAACACATATTACCTTAAGAGTCAGTTTGCTTTTTTACATTTTTGTTTTTTTCTATTTTAACGATCTGGAACTATAACTGTTGTTACATCCAGGTTGGACAAAGCTAATATGCGTTAGAAGATATGCTTTTGGTGATTAGTACAAAGATACTGATGCAGTGATCAAAAGACAGGGAAACTTAGGTTGCTATAAGCCTTATAAGGTATGATTATCACTTCTCTCCCCTTTGGAACATGTATAAATTCATCATTAATTGTTTAATACATTTTTCTTTGTTTCATTACGAATTTTTTCAAACGGCGTTAAATCTGAAACCATGGACTTGGAGGTATACAAATTCATTGGTTTTGGAGAGGTAGCTTTGTCAATGTACAACACTAAGGGTATGCATTTTAGTTGGCTAGATCTGTTTATGCCATTTTTAGGAATGATAAGTAACAAGTCTAATTAGTATGTCATGTTCTTGGCGGTTAGCCTTTTGATTTGGGTTTTTCTATTAAAACGTAAATAATTAGGTAAAATAACTGAAACCAAACGAGTCACCGAAGGTCTGGAGTCATTGTTGGTTTCAGGAGATCTTGATTTTGTACTCGGGAAAGATGGAGCGAAGGTATGCTATTAATGTACTGTATATATGCTTATTTTATCCGCTTCTAAAAGAGATTGCCAATTCAACCCATTTACATATAAATGGGTTGATTCTTTTTTTTTCTTTTGCTAATGGCTATTATACATTGTCTTGGTGATGTTGTTAGCCGTGTTTATGTTTTATACACTTTTAACGCGTTAGGTGTTTTGAAGCGGATTAGTACTTTTAATATGCAATCCCAAACACCCCCATAGGTGTTTTTTCTTCTCTTTTTTCTGTGCACACGTGAATTGTGTGTTTTAGGTAATGGGAAAATTCAAGAGATATAGGTTCACAAGGCACATCGTCACATGGATTGTTGACATGCATATTTTTTAGACCACTACAAATATACAAATGACATATAACAAACTTATTGAACTTTTATGTACGGGAAATACTTATACCAATTTATTTCGATTATACAAATTTATTTTAACAATACCGCTCAGATGTATCTGCTGCTTTTGTTTTTCAGGGTCGCTTCATGAACATCAGAGGAAGAACAAACATTAGTCGCGGAGATGTAATCAAACTCTCTTGGTAGATCGACACCATGTGTTTTCTTGCATGTGGTAAATAGGAACGTGACATTGAATCAATGACAGTGGTGGAAGATGTGCTCAGGCTACCCGAGGTATTCGTTGTGCTTTAAGTCTATGCTTTTATCAGAAAGATTACCATTAATTTAAGTTTCATTTGTTCAAGATATCATATCATATCGTCTACACTTTAAAACCTGTATCTCCAGCCTTTGGTTTAAGCTTTTTACAAGATAAGATGTTAAATTTGAAAAAATGGTCTCCTTTCTAATAATGCATGTCTAATATTAATTTTAGTATGTTTTCACAAGTTAAGTCATCTTATGGTATTGGTTCAAATGTTTGAATGTGGGGTGACAAGTTCAAATTCGCCTTTTTAACTGAATTGGGACACCTATTTTTGTGCCAGCAGCAAAAGTTTTTAGTGGATTTTTGGAGTCAGTTTCTTTTGATTTTTGTTGACTATTGGTTGCTACGGTAAACGGGTTGAAAGTAATCTCAAATCGCTTTTATCTTTAGTTCATATTGTTATTGTAATAAAGTAGAATGAATTTATAAACATATTTAAAACATTGGTTGTTAAATAATCTTCAGATTCAATAAAAGTGTCCTTTTAAGTCAGCACAACAGACCAGGTTACTTAACAAGCTCATTTTGTGATCTATATTCTTGAAAAAGTTTTCAGCAGTGATGTTATCTGATGATTTTGTTTTGTTTTGGTCTAAGGTTAGTAATGTTCATGAAATGAGCTGATTTCTTACTATATATCATGCCAGGTCATAGGAGATGCAAGTCACCTATCCGGATATTCTTTTTCTGTGCACAACAATGTTATTCATCCGTTTGCTGTTCTTGGCTCAAAACCACTGTAAGTTACTATAGGATCTGTAATAAATTATGGGCAGGTTGGATAATGGGTCAAAACGGGTAATTTTCTAATATTGTATTTTTATTTTTAATAAATTGATAATTTAAAAATTATATCGTGTGTGATGATATGAAATTTGGAACTAAAGACTCAAAATTGGTAGAAGTATTTGAACTGGTATGTGGTTGGTTATTTGCAGGGTGATTTTCTGTCACAAAGCTTCAAATGCTATTGAGAACAACGACCAGACAAGGCCTATTTCCGTTGTAGACTTGCAGTTTGAAGACAATGACAATACATCAGGCTTTTATATGTTACATGTGAATATGTTTTGCAATAATTGATATTTGTTAGCGCACTCTTTCTATAACTAACAAAGCTCTCAAGATTTATCTCCTGCCTCTGTCTCATTTTATATTTGCTTCATGGCATCATAAAACAGTTTATACTAGCTAAAATATTATGATGCACATACTGTAGACACACACCCCGCAGCGTAGGCGGCTAACCCAAAACGACGTCCGCTAACCGTCCCGCAGCGGAGCGCGGGTTGACCTTCTCGTTATATCTATTTATAAAGAATTAAAATACCAACATGTTTTTCTTACGAGGTTTTTTAACCTGTATTTCATTACGGAGTGCGAGGTTTTACGTTAATGACTAACTTTGCAATGAAACGATAACCCAATGACTATCTCCGTATATATTTTACTCGGGAGTGGTGAAAGAACTAACTTTGCAACGTAACGATAACCCAATGACTATTTCTGCAAGCCCGGTTTTGGGAAGGGGCAACATAGGCCAGCGCACAGGGCCCAATGATTTTCAGGGACACCACTTTTTTACAAAGCCCATTGTGTTTATACTTATAAATTAGAGGTGGGCAAAAAAACCGGTTTATGAACCGAACCGGAAAAAAAAACCGAAACCGGTTTTTTTTAAACCGATTTTTTGAAAACCGGTTTGACCCAAACTGAACCGCCGGTTTATGAACCGGTTCATGTTTTTTAAATACCACCGGTTTGAAACCGGGTTTGAACCGAACCGGGTTGTGAACCGGTTTATAAACCGATTTGTGAACCGGTTTTTTTGAGAAAGGTTAACATGTGACATGTGATTTTCAGAGTGACAGTGTGTCATTGAATGACCACGTTTTTTGTATTCTTTTTCTAACCAATTGCAGGCTAAGAAACTAAAGAAGTACTAGAGGGTACATGCCATATTTAATAACTATATTTCATACATTTAATACTAGATGTCATTTAATAAGTAGAGGGTAGAGGGTAGAGGCTAATACTAGATGTCATTTAATAAGCAGAAGACCATTCGCAGTCTAATAAGTAGTACCAATACTGTTTAGAGCTAGAGCTTAGAGTTTAGAGCTAGTGATAGACTGATAGGTAGTACCAATACTGTTTATCATACTTACAAATTTTCAACCGGTAAATTTTCAAAATTTCAAAATTTTAATTTTTTCATACACATTATTTTAGTATAAGTAAAAGGGTTGGGTGTTGGGGGTAAATTACACAGTCTCAAAACACAAAAAGAATTTTTCTAAAAACCCAAAAAACACTCTTAAAAAATGTCATTCGTTGCAGAATCATCAACCGAACTTACCGTGGTTGAAGTCACAACGACGAAAAGAAACCCGGAGATTTGGGTAAACTACGATTTGTGTGTGATGTCGGACAATTCGAAAAGAGCGAGATGTAAGAAATGTAGCCATTTTTTCAAAACAGATTCGAACTCTACGTTGAGAACTCACATGAATAAAAGTTGTCCCGTTGTGAAAGCGGCGGCGAGTTCTAGTCAAACAACCATGGGAAATGATGGGTCGTTGTGGCAATACGAGGCGGATCGGGTTCGAGATAGGATGGCGAAATTTGTGATTCAAGAAACCTTGCCGTTTGATCACTTCGACAATCGACGAATGACCGATCTTATCAAAGAAACGCTTCAACCTCGGTATTGCCACGTAAGTCGAGCTACCCTTAGACGTGATTGTATAAAATTGTGGGCTCAAGCAAAAAATGAATTGATTTTAGGATTTCAAAATTTAGAAACCGGTGTAAATTTAACATGTGATGTTTGGACCGCTCCACATGGTTCACCGGATTCGTATCTTTGTGTTACCGCACATTGGGTAAATCCCAAAACGTGGGAAATGATGAAGCGTACGATTGCCTTTGAATTGTTTGGATACCCTCATACCGGTGAAAATCTTTATGCTATTTTAGCTTGTGTCATCCAAACGTTTAATTTACAAGAATTTTTTTTTTCTATATCGTTTGATAATGCGTCGAACAACACCAGTGCGGTTGAAAAATTAATCATAAAATACAAACCGATTTGTAACGGTGTTTTTTTTTTTCATAGTCGATGTGTAGCACATATCATTAATTTGGTTGTGCAAAATGGGTTAAGTGTTATCACACCAATAAAAAACGATTTTAGACAAATGTTAAAAGATATTTTTTGTAACATTTCGCATTTTCAGGTCATTTACGACTTCTCACCTCAATCAGAGTCTGTCTCTGAAGAAGAAGGATCATGACCAAGCTCATAGGGCAAGGAAGGAAATGCAAAGAATTTGGCACTCCTTGCAAAGTATTTCAAGAAGCTCTACAAACCTACCAACAACAACCTTCGAACTTCTTCAAACTCCAGGAACAAGACTGAAGATACCACACCAAGGTATAACAATGACAATCAGTCAAGGCAGTTTGGGAATCAAAGGACAATGACAGTTGTTGGGGCTAGGGAAACAGTAGGCAGTCAGGTTAATGAAACAGACTGGGATCATTGCTTTAACTGCAAAGGGTGATATGGGACTATGCAAAGGGAATGCAGGAAGCCCAAAGCGTGGTGGTTTTTAAAAAAAGATACACGTATCATAAGGAAAAGATGATGATGTGCAAACAAGCTAAACAAGGTGTTCCTCTGCAAGCTGAGCAAGCTGATTGGCTAGAGGACACGGATGAAGAGATTGATGAACAGGAATTGGAAGCACATTACAGCTACATGGCAAAGATTCAGGAGGTCTCACCTGAAGAATCCAGTTCTACGGCTTGCCATTGGAACATGGTACAAAATAATGTTGTAAAGTAATGTGTATAACAATGTGAGAGACATTTGAGCAACATGAATCCATTAACGACACATGGTTTTGAAGAAGGATGATAGCAATGTCACTCTTGATTCTCAATTATGTACTAATGTAATCAGGTTGATCAAAACGCTTCTGCAGGAATGTGTTGTGGAGCGTGTTGCGTTGCATTTTAATTGCTATTTAACTCTTGATACGGAGGGAAAACAAAAAGATTAAGCAATTAAAGGAAAGCAATACGCAATCATTGACTCAAGAATTGGAAATAAAAGTGCAAAACTAACCTTGATGAAAATAATAGTGCTTTGGGGGAGGATATATATGTTGTCGGGGAAATAGTTGTCTGATTGCACTTCACGAACAAACAGAATGGAGTTTGACAAGTACATAGCCTTTTTAATAGTCGGACGTATTGATTATGAGATTCTTCAAACAAAGTTAATGAAACCTCCTAGGACTATTAACTTTAAAAGACATTGAAATTAAAGAAGGTTTGAAAACTAAAGCCTATGAAATTTCAGTTCTCAATCAGAAACACGATGAATTAGTCAAAAAGAGTCTTTTAACAAAGTCACAACTGGAAGGTTATCTCAAAGAGAACACAAAGGTCATTTCGGATTTAAAGGTTAAGGAAAATAAAGATATTGACAAAATGATTGAAATGGACAAACAGTTAAAGTTTTTGAACGAAATTGTTTATACTCGTAATCAGTCAATTCAGACCATTCATATGTTAGCACCCAAATGCGCGACATATAATGGTAGACTAACATTTGCCAATCCTAGGTACCTCAAGAAAGCTCAATATGAAAAACCCTGTTTGTATGAGATCTTAACCTTTCTAAAAAAACTGGTTCAAAAATCGGTTTATAAACCGGTTCGGTTCAAACCCGGTTTCAAACCGATGGTATTTAAAAAACATGAATCGGTTCATAAACCGACGGTTCATTTTGGGTCAAACCGGATTTCAAAAAACCGGTTTAAAAAAAACCGGTTTCGGTTTTTTTTTTTCCGGTTCAGTTCATAAACCGGTTTTTTTGCCCATCTCTACTTATAAAGTTATAAATACCTTTTTCAAGCCCAAGAAAGTATATTGCATACAAAATAATTTGATTACGTAATCAGTTTTCTTGAATGCTCCTTCCTACCTGCATCTAATGGGTACATAGTGTAAATAACAGAGAAACCCTAATGAATATCATTTCCTAATATTAACTTCAATCATTGGCTGTCGTTTTGGGTCCGCTGCGGAGCGTGGGCTTGTACGTTCGCAATGCTCAGACCCGCAAATAATATTACTTCCCAACAATTTCCGTAACAATAAAAAACATGAAAGAGTATGATATTACCAAAGTATTTGTTACACATTGTTTTGCTTCTAGTTCTTTGTACAATATCATGTTCCTACATCTATCCAACCATCTGCACACCATTGTCCCTGAATCTATCTACAACATCACTTTAATGTACAATATCAAGATGACAGCATATTGGCTTCTTAGTAACCTTCTTCTCATCCACTTGAGGTTTCCTGCAAAGTCATAAAAAAGCACAACTGATCAAGTACAGCAACCTGATCAAGCGTTTTAAACATAACTATGCTTGTCCAATTTTAAAGAGAACGCTAGTCAAGTTATTTTAAGCTTTTACATATACTATAGTTTGATTTTTTTAATGAAGCTAAGTAAAAGAGAGCTTTGTGTTTCATTTCAGATTTGTAAACTGAATTATCCTGTCACACATCTAACACCAACATTTTTTATAGTAGTTTTAAAGGATTTCCTGTAATCTAAAGGCAAAATTAACGGTATGTTTCACTATTCACTATTTTATCGGACACACAAAGGAAAAAGCATACGTAGCTGATAAATGAACGGTGGTAAAAACGGACGTTAGGTAGGTTGCGTAACAGTCCACTTGAGATATTTTCTAGTGATGGTCTAAACGGGACGGGCGTAAGCAAAATACCCTTCATATGACTTTGACCCATTTGTCTTGTATATTATATATTACTAAAGCATGTAAACTAACCTGTTTCACCTAGTAGAAATGAAGCATAACAGAAATCAACTCATTTACAAAACAGGTCATTTTATGTCAGCTTACCTTGGCTTGACCCGCCAAGCCAAATTTGCACTACTTTTGACCCATTTGACTGTTTCAAATATTCTCTTTTTCTTTTTGTTCACCCATTGCTTAAAAATGTGAACCGGATCAACTCACTTAGTTGCTAAACCCCCCAAAATTGTCACCTCTAACTTTAGATAGATTTCCATTTACATGAAATAAAATTTCGCCCCACAATTTGATAATCATTTTAAAAAAACGATATGCAATAAACGTGTGTATCTAAGTTTTACCCGGCTCTAACTTAGATAGATTATTCAATAAACGTTTAATGCCAAAAAAAAATTCAAATAGATCTTAGATTAGTATACGTAATGACCGAAATGCAAAGAAAAAATAATTACGATGAGTTAAAGAGAATGATGAAACCACGGTTGTATTTTATGCAGCTAACCAACTTTTAAAATTGAATTCAGAAAACTAAAGGTTCAACACATAATGTAATACCTGTGAGTGTCCTTTGTCGGCTCGCTCTTCAGCGAAACGTCGTTAGCTGCGACCAGCGTCAACTTCTGATTAGGACTCGTATAAGCTGTAGATGCAACAAACAACGAATATCAAAAACTATGTATTGCCGAAAACACTTAACAACATTAAATCTCTGACTACCATGAACGGTCATTGGAATGGAATTAGTAATTAAAATTCACATGACTAAAGAAGTCAATATCATAAACAAAACAATAACCCAGATAGTATACGCATTGACGACAATAGATTGTGGCTTCAAGCATGGGAGTTGTTACCTAAACTCGTGAGGATCATTTGGTTCTCTGCTTCCATTGACAGGTCTCATAGAAGCTGAGTTTGAGCTTGGAACAGTACCCGCCCTTATACCACTGCGTTTAACATACTCTTTGTTGGGGGGAGTGCAGCTAGCAAAAAACATACAAATGGATATATTTGCCAGTCAAGTATATGGGGGGAAAATCCTTTAGATGGGTTTTGATTTTCAAAGTGTATACCTTCGGATTTAAGACAGCTCACATGACGGTTTCGTCCTCGAAAATGTTAACTTCTTTGATGTCTGGAATTCCATTTATACCTATTCTCTTCACAGTGCTTTGCAGCCTCTTGTCATCAATGACGGTTGTCTTATGTACAACCTCCTTTTTTCTGTAACAAAAGATAAACCCCAAATTAGATCGCATTGAGCATATAACCAAATGCTAAACTGGGAGGGTCGTTGAATCATTGCGTACAAAGATTAACGATTTACATGGGTTGTTATTTTTTGTTGAGTGTAATAATCTTTTAATGTTATTAGCAGTCAAGTAGTATATTTTTCATCCACATATTTGTTCTAGACTTAAAATAAAATTTCTAAATCATTTGCTCTTCAATTTTACAGCACTTCAATTCTAGCTGCAATTTTTATATTTATAAAAGTCACACTGATTTAAAACTTATATAGATTAATGTTAATAAACAACTCATCTATTTGATGATTACAAAAGGTTTAAATCGGCAAGGAGATCCTGACTCCGTGTACTTTTTGGGTGCCGACTGGCCCTTCTCAAAGGACGAAGCTTCAGGCAATGAACACCTATTCTTTGCTAGGATCGAGTTGGGATTAAATCTAGCACATATTTCTTTAAAAGCCCTTCTTGACCAGTCAAAAACGTTTGCGGTGGGAGGTAAATAATTGTGAAAATGTCTAACAATAAATAATCTTAATCCAGTGTATTTTTCCATTTCTGGTATTATAGCCTTTTGACCTATATGTATGTTTTACAGTATTAAATAGATGTATAAATATTGAAATTGATTAAATCTTTGTCACTATGTAGTCCAACTCTTTTCACAGCTGGTGACACATGAAACAGTGGTTTACAGTATGTACACATTTGTTTCTGCATTAGATGACAATATATGCAGGCCATGTTCTATTTTCTAGTATCATTTTTCTAGTTTTTAATAATTATAGTTCATTAAATAATAGGTTCAGATCACCTTTATCTGTGTTAATTTTTTATTTAGGAAAATAATGGAATATAGTTTATTAAAGCCAAGCCATTTCCTAAGAAAATAACTTATTACCCATTCCTAATAAACACAATTCAAACATATAAAGAAACACGTATGCCTTTCGTATGTTTTTCCATTAGCCATTTTATCAATGAGTTGTGCAGCGCCCTTCATCATAAACCTGCTACAGATATTTCAACCGTATTGAATCCGTTCGTACTCATCACAGCATCTCACAACTAATATCACGACCATACGTAGAGAGTTGAAAAAGAGGATATATTCGCCATGGCTGCGAGCTTAGGAAGCCCGAATATACCTTCAAGTATCCGAAACTTAGTCAAGTCCAATGTGAAAGCGGTAATTGAAATGGGTGAGGTCGAAACTATGATGTGAATGTATAATATACAGCAAGTGTGCTTCTTGGTTTATATTGTAACTATGATGTGAATGTATAAATACCTGTTTCCATAATCTCGCCAAGAAATCCTAGTACCATGACGCTTTTGAAACAAACATAGCCCAATATAGTCATTCATAAATAAATATAGATACTATCGCATAGCATAGCAGATACTTGTTCATTTTCATCTGTAACCTGTACGGTTTATCCTAGATCGAAATTCTTAGAAGTAAAGTTTTTTTTATCGAGGTGCAGGAACATCATTTGTAGGTAAATTAATAGTGGGTAGAAGAGTGAGTGAATGAATAGTCAAAGATACAAAAGTCACAAACTATTTATTGCTTACATGTTGTTTTTAGGGGATAATACCGTATTCCACCACCTCTTATTAAAAAATAGTTAATAAGCAGTGAATGAATTGTTTCGACATATACAGAAATGAATAAATGCAACCTCAGAACGGGTCACAACCACAGCCTAACAGAAAAGGAGCCCAGCCCTCCCACTCCTGTCGTGGCTGGCTTATTTTCGGCTCAGGTTCACGAATACGACAACATTACACAAAACCCGCCGCGGCTGCATTCACATTCTTAGTGTGACTGCCTACCCAGCATACAGGCGTGGGTAAGCTACGCACCACAAAAAAGTAAAGCATCATCATCGCCTTGGACTGCCCATATGTTGTCGTGAAATGTGATGAGTTTCAGTATAGTAAAATTCAGATCGTAATTCCTTAAGAATAGGCGATTCATTCATTTTCGGCTCACGTTTACGAAAAGCATCACAAAAAGTAAAGCACCATCATCGCCCAATCAAACAAACAACAGGCGCATAAAAACATAAGCCAAGAACACAACTAATCAGTAGCCGAGGTCCACAGTCGACGTCGAACCGGAAAGACCACCATGGCTGCGTTAGTGTAAACGCCCCGCCAAGATATGGCCATTCTCATAGTCCGAAAAGCGCGATGTGGGCTCAAAAATATGCACTCGCAATGGCTGCAACCTCAACAGGTTACCCCGCCAATATACGGGCATTCTCATAAAAATATAGCAATCTTTGCCAAAAAAATACCCACCGCCTCTGATCATATGCTTTTAGCCACTACGTAGAGAAGTACGGGTTAATAAACTTACAAAAGCAACAAATTAGCCCAAACTTGATAAACACAATTCAAGCATAGAAGGAAACACTTATACCTTTTATAGGTTTTTCCATTAGCCATTTCATTAATCAGCAGCTCAGCGGCCTTCATCATTAATCTACTATACATATTTCAAAAGCAAAAAAAATTAATAAGAACCCTTTGCCCAATTTGTCTAATCGATTCACACACTTAAATATATAATGAAAAATGAATATGATCCTATAATCAATATAAGGGTGCAAACAATAAAAGAAGAATGAACAAAAAATAAAGCTACAACAAAATTAAACTTACAGAAAAATAAGCACCGGATTGAAGGGGCACCGTTTAGCTTGTGTGTATATTTTTTTGTTTGGTGGAAAAGTGTGTGTGTGTGAGTAGTAGATGATGTTGTGGATTATCTGATATTGTAACACGTAGTATAATGAAGGTGGAGGTGGATCAGGTTATACGTAAAGTGGATGGGTGAAGGTGGATCGGGTTATATGTGAGATAGATGGGTTGGGAGGTGGGTCAGATGAGGTGAGTGGATTAAGTCGGTTCGGATATATTACGGGTTTGGGTCAGCAATCCTTGTATAGTCTCATAATATTGGTCAGGCGGGTGGTATCGGGGCGGGTTGACCCGGCGGGTTGCAACCGGGTATCCCACCTTTTGTATAGAGAGTATAATTTTGCTTGTTTCAGGGGCCTATTTTTCGTAATTGCCGGCACTCGAAATCCACAGGATGGCCTTGTATTTTCATATAGTGTCATTAAGGACTAACTTTGCAACGAAACGATAACTCACAATGAATATTTTTGTATATTTTTTACTCGGAAGTGATGAATTTTTTTTAGAAACGTGTAATGCTACCTAATTTATATAGTAATAACGAGCCGTAATTTAATCCGCGCGTTGCGGCGAAGGCTAATTTGTTACTGTCACGTGTGGGTTAAGGGAGTTATTTTTTACTATTTTTATTAAAAAAAATTATACTTTTAATTCATACTTTTTAATATCCCGGGGGTGCTATTTGGTCCTTTATATCCTTAGTGGCAGTTTTTATAGTTGAGCTCTTGATCTTATATTATTGAACTCTTTTTAAGTGACTTAATAATTGTAATTAGATGCACTTTTGATATTTAAATCACTTTACTAAAAAATAATCAAATTTAATATGATTAAAGTCATCAATGAGAATTTAAGAGGCGCTATAACTTATTATGAGAGGTCTAAACCCATTTGTGGGCTATGGTCATTAAGATTTTGTCATGCATAATAGTGAGTGATGAACAAAAAAAGAGGCAACACTACTGGGTTCTCAATTTTGGCATCTAGCGTGATGCCTTTTAGTATATAGTACAATTAAGATTTAAGAGGCTTTCAAGTAATATGACGAGTCACTCCAAAGCCTTTTAGGAGGTGTTTGTTTTGGAAGTGAATATGGGTACAAATATACGTAACATATGTAAAAGAAAGAAACCTCAACTATCAGAGCATACAATGCATTAACGCACTGGCCTCGTAAATCTCACGTAGAGGCTCGTCTATTTCTCGTTACTGCACCGGCTTGATGCTTCGTTGGTTAGTTCGCCAGTTAACAGACGAGCGTTAGATTCAGGGGCGAATCTACCTAAACCCTTTGGCCACATGTGGCACATGAAATGTTCGGGGAAGTAAAAGCACATATTTTGCATATACAATTGTACGTGTTCTTATGTTGTTGTAATGCTATATAAATCCTATTAATGAGCCCATACTAAATCAAACTATTGACTAGTTCCTTGTGTTTGTTAATGTTTTGGATTTCTTAAACTAAACTTGTAACATTTTCATTAATTTTGTAATTGTCATCTTTACTTGTATATAGGTCATACCATGAAGCGATGACATGGAATGCCAGGTTAAAGGGCATTTTCGTCCACATTTCTTATTTTTCGCAGCTTAATGTCTAAAAAAATTATCTCTGGCAAGAATCGAACCATGGGCTGTGCTACCCCAAAGAAGAGACTCAACCAATGGACTTTTTAATATTTGTGATACAATATTAAAAAACAATAATGTCATGTTTAAAAGACAACTCATTTTCTACAACATTTGACTTCACACAACCATTTGAATATGAAACGCAAAATCGGCCTTCATATACTCACATAACTCTAAAAACAACTATATTTCCTCAATCTCTACCATGTTTAAGTTGATTATTTTTTGGTATGATTGTTTGATTTTCAAATTTTTATTTCAATACATTGTACATTCTCATAACCTAATTACATAAGAATGGTGATCCAAAATAAAATAAAGATTACAATCGAAGTTCACCAGGTAATATTGATAAAACAAATAATTTAATTACTATTTTAGGTTATTTTGATTGTTTTATTTGTGGGAAACGTACAGGGGGTGAATACGCTCCCGTTTGAAAACTTAAGTTCGTCGTATCAAATAACCGATTATGTGTGATACAATATGATAGGTCTAAAAAATAATTATACAACTACAAGATAATAGAAAGCATAAAATAAAAAACACTATCACAACACAAACTTAAACATAATACAAATATAAACACAAATCGATAGGTAAAATACATAACGATAAGTAAAGAAAGAGCAATCCGGACACGATGATTTATAGTGGTTCGGTCACGAAGCTCCATCCTCCCCTACTCCAATCCCCGAGTTTTCGACTCGAGAGTTACTTCACTAAGTCAACAAGCTCTTTTCACGGCGGAGAAAACCTTACAACGTCGATTACAATGTTTATCAATACTAAGCTAGATATCGAGTCCTTCTCCGGGTACAACCATACCCGTTATGTTTTATGGCTCAAACATAACAAACCGACTACCCTTGTGCATTAAAGCCTAAACACACTAAACCTACAAGCCTTGTGTTTTAAGGTGTAAACACATAAACCAACTAACCTCTAGTTTGAAATATAGTGGGTGATGCAAGTGTTGTATGGTGGTGATACAATATAGTTTATATATGCTTAATCTAAATATTAAGAACTCTAAGCTTGATATGGTTTAACTTCTTTTGATAAGCAACCTTTATGGATGAAGATGACAAGTGATGAATCTTTATGTGAAAGTATACTTGTGGTGGATGAAGGTGATGAGAACTCTAGGCTTGTTCTTAGTGGATCATGACATGATAATTGGCTTTCAACAAATAAAAGTTAGAATATTATAATCAAAGATTAAATGGTGTATTTAAGACATAAGAATATGTTAAGTTAAATTTAAAAAACTTGGAAAAAGGTTTCAATGGTTGCTCAAAATGGCGTGCAAGAAGCATGCTTAGAAATGTATGATTCTATTTTTAAGGTTTGAATCTTTTCCTAAATTACTCTAACTTATTAATTAAAATGTATGATTCTATTTTTAAGGTTTGAATCTTTTCCTAAATTACTCTAACTTATTAATTAAAATGTATGATTCTATTTTTAAGGTTTGAATCTTTTCCTAAAGTATAATATTAGAACTAGTTGGTGATAAAATATTTTTAAATAAAGAAAATTAATGTTGTAAAAATAACTGTAAGTAGACTTTTAAACGTAAGTTTAGAAAATGTACGATGATATGCAAGTGTTGCCGCTAGCTCTTTTTGAATTGCAAAGCCAATACGTTTAAAAACCACATCTGTGGATCTGAGTGTCATAACATTGCTGCGCATAACCCGTTGAACTCGGCTGAGTAGCTCCACCGTCTCAGGTGCAAGGAAACCAAAGATATCAAACGCAAAAGGTATAAACACGTGTTGATTTTCATTACATGCTTTCTCGTGTTTTGTCACTTTGCACGAGGC
>BQNB010097458.1:0-24158 GCA_026074375.1 Tanacetum coccineum | reverse complement strand
ACACTATTAACTTGCTTTCAAAGAAAGATACTGTCATTGGTTTAACAAAGTTGAAATATGTCAAGGATCAACTGTGTTCTTGTTAGGATCACATAAATGGACCCAAACAAAGAAGCTTCGGTCACTCGAAGTTATAAGACAAAAGTCTAGCTCGAAAGACTATGTTATTTAATGTTTATTATGTATAAGGGCCAAGATGTAAAAAGCCCAAATAGAAAGCCCTAAAAGGCAAATCCTTTTAGTATAAATAGTCCTAGTTTAGTCAAAATTAGGTTAGCTACTTCATTATTATTTTTCATCTTTTAGAGTTTGTAGCAACTCTTTGTTTCATTCAATAAAAAAGTTTTGATGTTTAATCTTTGGTGTCATTGATCTTGTGCTTAATACATGGAATGATCTAGGGATCCTACAGTTCTTTATGTGATCTGAGTAAAGCAAAGAGAAGCACATTCAAGATAAAGACTGTTCCAAGTTCAAAAGGATGGCTAAATTTGCTTCATATGGATTTATGTGGTCCAATACAGGTTGAAAGCATCAATGGGAAAGAAATACATTCTGGTAATTGTACATGACTACTCACGATACAATTGGACTCACTTTCTAAGAACCAAGGATGAGACACCAGAAGTACTTAAAGATTTTCTCAAGATGATTCAACGCAAACTTCAAGCTCAAGTGATTACTGTTCGAACTGACATAGGCACAAGGTTCTTAAACAAGACACTCCATGCTTATTTTAAATAAGAAGGCATTGAACATCAAACTTCCACTCCTCGAACACCTAAACAGAACAACATTGTCGAAAGACGGAATCGTACTCTCATTGAGGCTGCTCGAACGATGCTTTCAGCTTCTAAACTTCCTTTATTCTTTTGGGCTGAAAGCTTAGCAAACAGCTTGTTACACTCAGAAACAGATCACTCATCATCCCCTGACATGAACATACACCAATATTACATCATCAATGGCAGAAATACTTCTCTCAAACACCTTCACTTATTTGGTTGCACTGGTTACGAAAACCTGAGATGGTGAACCTCGTCAAAATGAAAGAAAAAACAGGGGAGATTCATGCAATTTTGGTGGAGATATTTACTCAGTCAAAGGGATATTAAAGTCTATTACTAGAGAACCAAATTGTTATTTGTATCCTATCTATTTCAAATTGATGAAATTAAGGCAATTGTCAAATGGCGTCAGATTATGGACAACTCTGCCCGCAGCCCAAAGATCAAATCCTGAGATTTGAACGAACCGATATAACATTTGAACATAACAGTTTAAGCCTCGGAATTCAAGACCACAACAATGAACCTTCATGTTCAAAGCTGGTTCTAAATGTTTCTCCAACAGATACAAATGCTCCATCATTACAAGAGTTGGATCTTCTATTCAGTCCTTTGTTTGAAGAATACTTCATTGTAGGAAACCAAAGTGTGTCAAAGTCTTCCTCTCTCTCTGATAATTCTCTCAATATAACTAGGGACACAAAAAAATACAACGATATGCATACTACAACAGAACGGAATATTTCAACTTACACTGTCAATGGCTGAGGAAAAAAACACCGATATTCAAGAAAGAAATTTCAAGTTGAGAATGCACAAATTAATGTAACGAATTTTACTACATCTTCTGTACACCAGTACGTGAAGAAGCAAGAGTCATCTACTTGGCAATGTTTATAATTCAAATATATTGATTACATTTACATACTCTCTTTATGTACTCGATGGTCTAAAGATCACCTTTTAGAATCATGTCTGGGATATCAATCAATGCCAGGGCCTAATGTACATAACTTGCTTCTGATATTGAAGGTGTATGTTAGCACTCTCAGGGTTGTCTGCTGTTCATTTTTTTAGGTTAGGTGGTATGGGCTGATTTCCTATTGGTATAGAGGAAATGCAAGGATGAGCTGCTGATAGGTCGACATAATTCATGGCTGGGTAATCAGACACGAAAACCATTTATCAAGGACAGTCATCAAAGATAAGTGGTTATGGAAGGAACAAAGAGGATGTAGATTCAACTGTAATTCGCAACAAGGCACGACTTGTAGCTAAGGGATATGCTCAGGAAGAGGGTATTGATTTCGAGGAATTGTTTGCTCCAGTCGCTCGCTTGGAAGCTGTTCGGATCTTTGTTGCCTACGCTGCATACAAACCCTTTCCAATCTATCAGATGGACGTTAAAACGGCTTTTCTTAATGGTCCACTAAAGGAAGAGGTTTATGTTGCTCAACCAGATGGGTTTGTTGATCGTGATCATCTTAAAAAAGTCTACCGTATAAGGAAAGCTCTGTATGGATTGAAGCAAGCTCCAAGAGCTTGATATGATGAACTCTCAAATTCCCTAATGTCCAAAGGTTTTTCTAAAGGTACTATTGACCCAACTCTATTCATGATAAGATACGGGGAGGACATTCTACTTGTGCAAATTTACGTCGATAACATTATTTTCGGGTCTACAAACCCAATTTCTAAAAGATTTGAAAAATTATGCAACTGTCGATTTTTTTCGAGATGTCCTTAATGGGGGGAATGAAATTCTTTTTAGGATTAAGATTCTACCAATCCCACGGGTATCTTTTCAAACAGGTCAAGTTCATTTTAGAAATACTCAAAAAACATGGTATAGGAAAGATGTGAAGCTTGGTACACCAGTGGCTACTAAAAACTAAACTGTATGCAGACTTGAGTGGTACATCCGTTGACCAAACAAAATATCGAAGTATGATCGGGTCACTCATGTATTCGACTTCTAGTAGACCAGACATAGTGCAAGCAATATGTTACTATGCACATTATCAAGCAAGACCAACAAAAAAGCACCTCAAAGAGGTTAAAGGATCTTTAGATACTTAAAGGGTACCATAAATATGTGACTCTGGTATCCACTAGGATTCTGCGGCTTTGAACATAAACCGATTTTCAGATGCGATCATGCCGGATGCATTGATAATCGCAAAAAAGCACTTCCCTGGAGGAATACAGTTCCTAGGTGAAAAGCTAGTCAGCTGGATGTCAAAGAAGCAGGATTGCACTGCAATATCTTTAGCAGAAGCAGAGTACGTGGCATTATCTGCAAGTTGTGCTCAAGTAATGTAGATGAGGACACAACTTAAGGATAAAGGCTTTGATTACAACAAAATACCGTTGTATTACGACTCTCAGTCGGCCATAGCAATCTTATGCAACCCCGTGCAACACTCCTGTACCAAGCACATCCATACATGTTACCATTTTATCAAGGAACAGGTTGAACATGGTGTAATTGAATTGTACTTTATTAGAACTGAATACCAATTAGCTGATATGTTTACGAAAGCCCTTCCTCAAGATCGGTTTAAGTATCTTGTCAGATGAATTGGTATGAGATGTTTGACTCCAGAAGAACTGGAGGTCCTGGCAAATGAATCTGCTTGATATATTCATCAAACATCGACATGTAAATATTTTTGAAAAAAAGCAAAATACAAAAATATAAAACCTATAAACCAAATACAAAAATATAAAATTTCAAAAAGCAAATACAAAATCAAAAAATCAAAAAATTCCAAAAAGAATCTTCTCGACATGTCTCTTGGAATCGATAACATTTACGTACCTAGATATGTCGATTAACATTGACACATGTATGTTATGCAATGTTCGAGCAAGGTTCAAAAGTTTCACAAAATGTCATTTCTAAATTATTCTTTATGGGATATCTGCCAATTCAGTACATAAACCGGGAGACCTTCAAATAAAGGAAAGTCTATCTATCAAGATAACTTATCTATCAACGAGAAAATCAATTTTCTCAAGTCGTGGGTTACTTTACAAATCATTCAATGGTTTGAGCTCATGACAATGGCTTATATATGAAAAACCATATGTTAGAAGCATTATAAAGCCAATATGGTTTTTTCAAAAAGTTGAACATAATTTTTCAAGAGTTTTTAATGACAATTCAAAATCTTTCAAAATTGTGTGTTCACATCCTTCCTCACAGTAGTTTTATTCAAACGACATCCATTTTTAACAAGTGTTTCATTTTTAAAAAAAAATGATAGTCGTTTGTTGAGGGTGAGTTTTTCAGAAAAACAAAGTTTTAATGATCTTTAATACATCTCTCACGACTAATTCTTATGTATTCAAATACTTTAATTATAGTACTTATTAAACAAACTCAAATAATAATAATGACAACTCATAGGATGTTTGTTATAAGATGATCAGTATCTTAGCTTAATTTTTTAAGAATGATTCTATGTAAATTGTTGGATTCATGATTTGATGAGATAAATAAATAATAGCAGTGAAACAAGGAAGGAGCTATATATAGCATATTCATAGCTCATTATAACAAGTGGTGAAGAACATGGAGTACTTATTGTGATTTAGTCAAAGATATCAAAAGATAAAGATGGAAGATCTCCTTATGAAGATATTAGAAGATCAAGTTTAATAAGTTAAAAAGAGTTATTTGTCTTATTCAGTATCTTCTTATGTAAGTTCATGATCTCTCCCTTTATTAAGAGATCCATATTACATAGGTTGTAGTATCCATAGAAAACTAGAAGCTCTTCCCAATGAGTAGATCCTAGATAGTTTGATAGCAAGTCGTCTGATGAGAGTCAAATAGTACACCATAGTTAGTTGTGTGTAGCCTAAAGATAGTTTGGGTAATAGGGCAACTCGTTCATAAAGAAAAAATTGTGATAATATAAACCATTTATTGTGTTCTTATAATTCCACTGTGCATATTCAATCATTGTTATTGTTTATCCTAGATACAATGATCTAACCAATCTTGAGCTTAAACGATCTTATCAATTGGTATCAGAGCCACGGGGCTCTTGATCCAGGATCTACAAGGTTTTTTTGAAGTCGTGTTCATGATGGAAAGAAGGTTCGTGTCCTGTTACAAGTTATGATCGAATCTGGTGATTTTAGGTTTTTGCGACACTTTTAAAGTGTTGTCTTTATACTTAAAAAAAGGAGACGATTGTGATTATTATTTGAGATGGTAAAACTAGGGTTTTCACAAACCCTAATTCTAGAAAAAAAAAGTTTGGTGTATTGTTGTTAAAATCACGACCAAGCTGTTGAATGTTTTTAATCAAGATCAGGTTTGAAGCTTTACATGGGTTTTGAATTTTTTGCTCGGTCTTTAATCTGAAGATATTTAGCGAAATTAGGGTTTCTCCCCAAACCCTAAATTATGTGGCAGTTTGATGTTTAAGGTTGCTGGTTTGAGTTCGTGAACAACAAGTATATTCACAACTTATTATGATGGTGTGTTGTTAAGGTCATGGACTTATCCAGAAAGGTTGTGAGGCTTGTTTGAATTAGCAAAGAAGATGCTATCCAGAGGTATATTCTTCAAGAAGTTCATATAGTCGAGCAGATCATGGTTATGGTGTTTGTATTGCAACAGCAGCAGGTTTCATGGAAGGGAAGTATTATCACGATTTTTATGATGAGAAATCCCTGATTTTTAGGGATTACATTTTCATTCCCATATATGACTTTGTTTCATGGATTATGGAAATAGTATTGAATCTTTGATACGTGAAGGAGGTTATGGTATATGGATATTTGGGAAGTACTTTAATATGGAATTCCTAATCTTTAGGGATTGAGATTTATTTCCAAAATAAAACTTCTTGTATATTCGTACTTATTAGCAGGTTAGAGGCTGGATGCGCTTATTTTGGGATGTGATTACAGGATATTATGCGCATTCATAAATCTTTCATGGCTAACAGCAGGTTTGAAAATATCCTTTTATTAGTGCTGCTCGTTTTAAACATTAGTACTGCTGAGACGATTTGTGTGGTATGGCAACTTAATACTGCCAAGGTGTTTTTGGTTAATACTGCTTCTTGTTCAGTTAATACTGGTCATACGTTTTTAATACTGGTAACTTCGTGGTTAATACTGCTCCTTCATGGTTAATTCTGCTAGTGTAAGTAGACCAAGCAAATTATACAAAAGTTTCAGCGATGATTAGATGGTGTCACTATTTTGTATGAAGGAGGGACATGAGTAACGTTGATGCTTAATTGTGAGTTTTGATACGGATTAGTAACTGAATAAATTGTCGCTAAATGAAATACGTTAGTACTGCTGCACTTGGATTTTAATACTGCCAGAATCGTCCGACAAAGTAGTTTGTACTGCTAGGCTTGTCCGTTATCGGACAATACTTGGTTTTTGGATGAATTTGGATCTCGGATGGAACTGTTATTCAAAACAGTTTATTCTTATTGATTTATGGCTCGTATTTTTTTTTGGGGGGGGGAGGGGGGGGGGGGGAATTTAAATTTTTTAAAGATGTGATTACGATGTCAGTTTGAATATTGCTTATTTGATGTTGTAGTTGGGTTTCACAGGTGTGTGTCTTATCATATCTTGCAGGCTATGACTTTAAAGATAAACTTTGTTCGTGCTTACAATGGTGTGACGAAGACTTGTCAAAATCTAGCAAAAGTGTGTGATTTTTCTTATGGTGCTCAATGCTCACATTTGCTATCACTTTAGTTATGTGTCTCATAGAAGATGAGGATTTTGTCAAGAGGTTGCGGTCTACTTATTTTCACTAGAATTCATGTATAAGTTTGACGTCACCATGGATAGTACAAACTAAGGACACAAGTTTGGGAGATTCAACTTCTCCATCAAATTCGTTATACTCAGTTTTCTTCATCAGTGATCACTACATAGAGCCTACAGAGTTCGAGATTCAAGAGATGGTAAACATATGTGGTTTCAGGGGAAGCTTACTGTTTAAATTTGTTTATCCATCTTATTGCACCACTTGAGGGGGGGGGGGAGGAGGTTTCGTTACTAGCTACGTCCATTTATTACTTCTTGCTCTGTTTAAATTTTGTACTACTTGGTTCTTTATTGTATTGAGCTTTATGGAGGGTTTTGAGTATTGATGGCTGGATGGTAGTGTGGTATAAGATTTTAGCAGTTATGATCCACGTTTCATATCTACAGAAGATCCCTATTAGATGATTACATAAAGAGGGTAGATAGATTACAGGTTTATTGATTTGCAACTTATTTATGCGTGGAACATAAACCTCCTCCTTCAGTGGCCTATTAAAAAATCCATTTTGACGTCCATCTGATAAATTGGAAAGGATTTGTGTGCATTATAGGAAACGAAAATCCGAACAGCTTCCAAGCGAGCAACTGGAGCAAAAGATTCTTCAAAATCACTACCCTTTTCCTGAGCATAACCCTTAGCTATAAGTCATGCCTTATTGCGAAATACAGTATTGTCTTCATCCTTTTTGTTCTTCCATAACCACTTTAGTTTGATAACAGTCTTTCCAAATGGTTTGTCAACTAGTTCTCAGACTTCGAGTCTGTCGAACTGATGAAGCTAAACCTGCATTGCCTCGATCCATGCATGATCAGCCATTGCTTCCTTAATTTGTGATGGTTTTGCAGTACTCATGGTGATCGCGAACATACACATGTCAGGATCTGTAGCAAGTTGTCGTCTTGTTTGCACTGGCTTAGATGGATTTCCATGAACTTGCTCTAGAGGATGATTCTTGGTCCATCGGTAGTCAGATTGGTGACACTGGTAGAATGTATGCATATTTGAATTATCAACATTGTGTGAGGAAGACTCATCAACTTCTTGTACCGGTGTACAAAAAGGATTGAAAAATTCATATGGTTGAAACTGTGCATCTGCTGCTTGATCAGTGTTGTTTTCCTCAACATGAACAGTTGTTGAAGTGATCGGTTTTGTTGTAGGTTGAACATTCATGTAGGGTTTGTGTCTTGTTGTTGAGAATTATCAGAGAGAGCGAAAGACTTTGACATACTTTGATTGCGTGCAGTAAAGTATTCTTCGAACAAAGGACTGAATAGAAAATCCAGCTCTTGTAATGACGGAGCATTTGAGTCTGCTGGAGGATAATTATTTCGAACCAACTTTAAACTTGAAGGTTCATTGCTGTGGTCGTTAGTTCCGAGGCTTGAACAGTTATGTTCAAACGTCAATTATCTTGGGGGTGCGGGGCCAGAGTTGTTATAGTCCGACGCCATTTGTTGGATTTCATCAAACTTGATATGAATGGATTCAACTATTAATTTTGTTTTCTTGTAGAAGACTCTATATCCCTTCGACTGAGTAGAATATCCCATAAAAATGCGCGGATCCCTTTTTTCCTTCATCTTATCAAGATTTTCACCATCTCTGGTTAAGTAACAAGTGCAGCCAAAGATGTGATAGTGTTTAAGAGTAGGTTTTCTATCATTAATGATGTGATATGGTGTCTTTTCGTGTCTAGGAATGATGAGAGATCTGTTCTGGGTGTAACATGCAATTGCGATTGCTTCAGCCTAAAAGAATAAAAGAAGTTTAGAAGCAGAAAGCATTGTTCGAGCAACCTCAACTAGAGTACGGTTCCATCTTTCAACAACGTCGTTCTGTTCAGGTGTTCTAGGTGTGGATGTTTGGTGTTCAATTCCTTCTTCTTTAAAGTATGCATGGAGTGTCTTGTTTAAGAACTATGTGCCTCTGTCAGTTCGAACATTTATCATCTGGGCTTGAAGATTCCGTTGAATCATCTTTAGAAAGTCTTTAAGAACTTCCGGTGTTTCATCCTTAAATCTTAGAAAGTGAGTCCACGTGTATCTTAAATAGTCATCGACAATCACCAGAATGTATTTCTTGCCATTTATGCTTTCAACCCGCATGGGACCACATTACTTCATATGAAGCAAATCTAACTGTTTCTTTTTGCTTTGCCCATTTCACAAAAAGAACATAGTTGATCCTTTACAAACTTCAACTTTGGTAAGCCATTCATAATGTCGTTCTTAGAAAGCAGATCGATGGTATTGAAGTTACGATGAGAAAGTCGACGAAGCCATAGCCATGCTTGTGTTGGTGAAGCTTTTGCCAAGAAACAATTAGAGTTGGTGAAACTAAGTCTTGAAGAGTTATTGTGTAGAGATCAGATCCACGAGTACCCCGAAAGTAAGTCGTTTTCATGAAGATCTCTAACAAAACAGGTAGATTTCCTGAAAGCAACCTCCAATTCCGCATAACAGAATTGACCAACTAAGAAGAGATTGTGATTAAGGCCTTCGACGTAATAAACCCTCTTGATCGTTGTATTTCCTTGAACCAAATCCCCGTAACCAAGAATTGGTGCAAATTGATCATTGCCGAACCGTATGGTACCTAGATATTTTTCAACAAAATTACACAGCAGCTTGAGATTGCCAGTCATGTGCTTTGTGCATCTTGAATCAACAAGGAATAGGATGATTTGAACAATCTACAAGATAATTAGAGGACAATGGAACACTTGACAAATTAGATCCTAAAGTATTTGTGAGTTTCAAGACATTATGCATTATCTATAGTGGGACTAATACTTGTGTTCACATGTTCTTTCCTTATTTTAGGCACCCAAATCATTTTGGTTTTAGGCTTCCATTTATATCCTGATGGACATTGTTTTTCAATCCACCAAGTCCATCTCTTACTAGTGTTCTCATAAAGCATCCGAAAGTAGCTTCTGGATTTCTGGATAGTGGATTCTGAAGCAACTAATTTCTTAGGGGGTGTTGTAACAGATTGGTTCGAATTCTAATGGGTTTTCTAGTTCTAACAGGCACTTCTTGAGGCTCTTTAGATATAACATTCACGTCATTCAAAAACATAGAAACACAAGTGTTGGAAACACGAAAAGTGTCGGTCACTTCCAAAGTTGTAACAAGTCTTAGCTCGTAGTTAGTATAAGGATTAGATTAGTAATCTAGTCCGGCCCAAGGCCCATGGGTGGCCCAACTCCAGCCCATGGGCTGGCCATGGTAGTATTTATACACCCTCTCCTAGTCTTGGAGAGGGTTGGTTGTTCATTGTTGGTTGTTCATTTGTTATTTCATTCCATACATTCCATAATACACATATCATCCATTCCATCCAAGTTTCTCTAACAATCCAACCCACATCTCACTCATTGTTCTTGGTTGATTCATAAGATTACTAGTATTCTACATTACTTCAATCAATTGTTTTGCTTTAGGGCGTTACTAAGGTTTTGGTTTCACCGAGACCGGTTTGAAGTTTTTGTTGCATCCATTATTACCAAATGATTTCTTCTTTTTTACCTCAACAAAACCTTTGTCATCCTCCCAGATGATCCACCTTTATCTTTATCCATCTTATTAACCACTCATTTAGGAGCTTTTGGACAATCATAAAGTGAATGGCCAAATATTAAGCACGTACTACAACGAGGAAGTTTCCACTCATATTACACACGAAAGGTTTCTTTGTATATCTAGTTCCTTCAAGGTTTGGCATAGCCATGACCAGATTATCGCTAAAATCATTACAAGCATCAATTTCAATTAAAGTTCTTGCATAACTGCTCCTCCCCCATGATTCCAAACACATGGAGTTCGTATATGAGTCTAACATTAGTGGGGTACCAATTTTTGTGGCAATCAAGATTAAACCATCTGAATTATAAGCAACCAATAGGACATCATGAAATTTCTCCCATACTGGAACACGAGACAAATCTTCTTTAGGAAGGCTCACAAATAAAACATGAGGGGCCAAATATGTTTAAGATGAAAATCACTTTTACATCATCAAATCCCACCCGTCCCAATCTATCTATCTCACTGTTCACTATCTCACCTAAACACTCAAACACACACTCAAAAACACACACGCACACTCTCCTCTCGACTCACAACAATCAAGATCACACACTTCGTTTCTAATCTAAGGTATAACTTCAAACTCGATATTCATCCCCTAATCAACTTGATCCCTAAAAAGATTGTGGGTTTTACGGCATTATTGATGTCATATATCCAGCCAAATTTACATAATTAGGGTTCGTCAAATCAAGCAATGGTGAAAACGTGTAATTATTAGAGGGCTTTTGTAGTTTTAGGAATAATATATGTATAGGTTAACATAACTTGATCATTTGTGGTGTTTTAAATGTGTTCTTGCTAGTTTTGTGTTCGAAAATATTGTGTAAAATGCGAAATAATAAAACAACTTGATATGTTTGAGTATAAGATCGTTATGACTTAATGAATATGCTAGTTAAGAGTTAAAAAGTCGATAGGGCACAAAGGTTAGACATCGATCAAAATATAAAACATATGAATCGATCGAATGATTGGCTGTGTTGATCGAACATGTGTTGTTTTGAAATGATCGAACGAGTGTTGTTTTGAAAATGATCGAACGAGTGTTGATTTGAAATGATCGAACGAGTGTTGTTTTGAAAATAATCGAACGAGTGCGTTTATATGTGTTGATCGAACGAGTGCTTTTATGTGTTGATCGAACGAGTGACCATATGTATTGATCGAACGAGTGCGTTTTTATGTGTTGATCGAACGAGTGACCATATGTATTGATCGAACGAGTGCGTTTTTATGTGTTGATCGAACGAGTGACCATATGTATTGATCGAACGAGTGCGTTTTTATGTGTTGATCGAACGAGTGACCATATGTATTGATCGAACGAGTGCGTTTATATATGTTGATCGAACGAGTGTTCTTTAGACTAGATCGAACGAGTGGTGCTTAGACATGATCGAACGAATGATTTTAAAAGTGATCGAACGAGAGTCCACTTGACTAGATCGAACGAGTGTTTCACAATAAGGATCGAACAAGCACATATTCCAAGGACCGAACGAGTAGAGTTATCATCACTGACACAATTTTGACTAACACATTAGATCAAAATTTTTTTCTAACTAAGATTAAAATTCAACAAATCTCTTAGGTTAAAATAGACTGTAAAAGCTTGACAAAAACAAGGTTAACTATATTCGACTTAATTGTTAGGATAGGTGCCTTTGTCTTACACGCTAAGTGTCTATCTAAGTAGATTGATCTTCAAAAGTGCTAAAAGTCATAAAGGTTCTCATGAATGCATGGTTGTGTTTTCTTATAAATTGCACTCACTCTTTCTTAAACAGACTCATGGCACTCTCAATAGCGGATCAGATTGCTTTGGATGACGCATTAGTGGCTCCTGCTGACCGACTCAAGATTGGAAAATGCAATCTTCGCTTGAGTTCGGATATCACATCCAAGGAAGCAACCCTTCAAGTGGTCTATGATGTGCTAAAGCTCACTCCGTTCTACAAGGCTTTCCAAGTTACTGCTGATGCTCCAGAGATCTATTGCAGGGATTATGGCTTCTGCTTATGTTCACAATGGATCGGTCGATTCAAATGAATAACAGAAGCACATCATCGGTCTTGAGGCATTCAGGGATATTCTTCAAAATTTGCCCTAAAGTCGGTACTAAGAAGTTTGTAGACCACCTTTGTGACGGAGAATCATCATCTTTCTAGCTAGCCTTGGACACTCTGGAGATATAAGGAAGCTCACTGACGTGAATGTCAATAAACTGCATCAACCTTGGAGATCATTTGCTGCTGTAATCAACAAATGTCTCTGCGGAACTCCATCATATGACAGTCTTCGTCTCTCTCAAGCTCAAATCTTGTGGGGTATGTACAACAAGAAGAACGTTGATTATGCATATCTTCTGTGGGAAGACTTCATTTTCAAGATTGAGAACAAAAGTATGAAGTAGGGCAGTGCCGATGTACTTATACCTCGGTCACAAAAATAGTCGTCAACTATGTGATGGAAAAAGATCCTTCGATTCCGAGAAGAAACAAGGTCAATTGGCCCTACGCCACCAGATGATCCAGTGTTTACCACTAACAATGTTTATCTGATGAGCCATCAGTTGTACGGGGCTATCTTGCCAGTGGCATTAACCAACGAGGACATCCGCAACTCAGAATCCTACAAAGAGTATTACGCTATGGCTTCAGGAACAATTCCTCCTAAGACAAAGGAAGCAAGGAAGAAAAAGCTAATACAGGATGCCATCCTTAAACGGAAGCCTCCCACTGCCCCTAAGGAAAGAGTCTGGAACAGGAAAACAAAGCGACAGAGGCGCGGAGAAATTCTCCCTATGAGGCAGATTTGACAGAGGAGGAGCAACTCAAAATAGTCAATAAAAAAAGAAGCCGTCAAGAAACTCATAGCTCTCATGCTAGTGGTTCTGGAGCAGATGAAGGAACTGGTGTTAAACCAGGGTTCCGATGCTCCTGATTATGACTCAGAGGATGATATATCTTGGAAATCAACCGACGATGATCAAGATGATGAGCAAGATCAGGATGATGACGATGCAGAGAAACATGACGTTCATGAGACTACTCAGGAAGAAGAGATGATGGATGTCCATAACGATGATGAGAAATGCTCATAGAAGATGATGATGACATGACGATGATATCGAAAGCTGATGATGATGATGCTGAAGGTATTGGACTGAATCAGAATAATGATGGTTTGTGATTTTTATACATCCAAAGCTCACGACCCATGATGATGAAATAATACATGAAGAGGATACTGAAGAAGATGATTCTAGTATTTCATCATAGATGTGGAAGATTAGTGACAATGATGTGTATGGGGTAGATGTAGCAGGCGCCAAAGTCGGATAAAGATGCTAAGATGAACTAGGATCAAACGGGATTTCGAGCAGTCAAAGATACCAACACGATCTTGTATGGAGAGATATGTTAATGACAGATGTTGATGACACCTCTATGTGACCCTAAACTCCGGTTTATCTCTGATGGTCAACAACAGAGTTCGTAGTTTCTTCTGGATTCGCTCCAACATGCTGGAAATAAAACAAAGATACTGGTGTTGATGAGATTTTTCGACCAAAATACAGAAGCCACTTACTTCATATGTTACTAATATCAATCACCTCCAAACACCACATCTAATCATCATTCAACCACAAAACAACCAAGTAAACTTCCCAATTAATAATTGGATACTTGACTTGTAGAGCTTCAACATAAATTTATTCTACTGGAACTGTTACTAAGATTTTATGCAGTTCTTCTTCAGATAATTCTTGTGATTCTTCAATTTGTTGTTCTTGTATAGGTTCTGACCTTGAAGCTTCAGCCGCTCTTAACTTTTTGAAACTCTCTTAAAGTAGTGTCTCTTCTGCAACTCTCTTTGCCATTGTCTTTTCTACTTCAGTATCCTTCTTAAACAAAGTTTGTATCTTGTTATATTCTTCTTCAAATATTGGTCTGATCTTATCATAACTCATTCCTTTAAAGTAATTCATCTTGTATCCAATCATATTCTTTAAATAAATCATCATATTCTTCCTTGCTTGAGCTACAGATACTAGTTTCTTCTTGAGTGTTTGATATCTTTTGATTGCATCTGACTCTATTTCTTGAACTTGTTCAGCAATAGCATTCCAGTCGATATCATCAATATCTTCCTTTTCATCCAATTGTTTTTGTAATTCTAGGGCTTTTTCAAAATCAATCATTTCTTGATCTTCTCTTGCTGCAGCTTTTGCCATTTCTTCCTCATTTAGATTCTGAGCCATCCTTTCATCAATACTTAAAATTTCCTCAGCAGTACTAAAAAGACCTCCAGCAGTACTATCTCTTGAACTGACAGTACGTCTTCTTCTTCTAGTGTAACTTTTATAGGTCTTTACTCTTTCTCTAGGTGCATCTGCAAGGATCTTAGCTGCACTGAGAACATCTAATTGAACTTTAGAACTCTCTTAACTTTGTTCTTCACCTTGTGAAACCTTTATAGGAGTAATCTGCTGCAATGTATCAGTCTGATCTAATTCATACTCAGCTTCTTCATATTCTGTCTCTACATCTACATCTTCATATTCTGTCGCTGTCATCCTCCCCTGTTTGGAAGGATCCTCTAAAACCAAATCCTCCTCATCATCTGAAATAACCATCCTTGCCTTTCTCCTTTCTGTGGTAGACTTAAGCTTATCTTCCAAGTGTTTGACCTTATTCACCAACTTTGTAAGAGCCTTACCATAAACCTTCTTAGTTTGTTTGAGATCTTTCTCCAAGCTGGTGGCTTTGTCAAATAGTTTGGTACACAATTCTATCAATTCATTAAGTTTCTTGCTTCCCTCATCACTTTCAGGTGTGTCACCTCTTGAGAGAGATAAATCATAGGGCATGGAAGATGTTGTGTATGGAATTGTTGTTTCATATAAAGGTGGGGATGAAGTAGTAATGATAGGTTCAGTTGTAGGTACTTGAGAAGGTTGTTCTTGTGATGACATTGGTTGAGATGTAGTAGGTTGTGAGATAGTTGGAGAAGCAATGGGTGTGTGTTGGGACTCAACAGTGAGTGGTGGTCCTTCACCCTAACCAGGTTGGTCATGAATTAGCATTGAATCAAATAAAGGTATGTGTTCCCTTGAAAAACCTCTTTTCATGTTTCTAAAAAGTTTTTGTGTTAAAGAAGGAGCAATATATGTTTTCTTATGTTGTTTAAGAAGCCTTTTCTTTTTATTCAAAAGCATTTGTATAAATCGTGGATACATCAAAAATATTGTTTTACTATCTGATAACGCCCAAATTATACATGTTTTCTAAGGCGTTATTTATATATATTTGATCATTTCTCGTGAACTTTCGATACTTAATTAAGCTTAAATTGCTTATAGGTTCACTTGAAGACTCTAAAGACCCAAGCTCAAGAATCTATACACTTTGGGAGGCGAATACAAGAAAAGAAAGATTTCTAGCCAAAATTCAAGAAGTCCACCGCACTTGTTACATTGTGCGCCACACTTTCCTCTGAAGTTCAAACACCGCCGCACTTACAATATTATGCGCCGCACATTTTCCCAAAGATTAAAGAATTAAAGTCCATTAAATGCACCTGCATTAACTCCTCAAAACCGCCACACTTATTTGTAAGTGCGCCGCACTTTGCACCAAAATCTTGCCTATAAATTGAGACGAAATTTCTCAACCAAATCATTCCTTTCATAACCAATTCTCACTACCTATCTCATTCTACACACACATACCTTTCCCCTTTCACCAAAACACCAAGAAATACCTTTTCCCTTACAGAAAAAGATCTAACGATCAAGAACGAAGAAGTTTTCTTACCTTGTTATTGAAATAATGGAAATTTATGTAATGAGTACTTTTGTTATGAACTCCTTAGCCATGAGAGGCTAAATCTCTCATGACTACTCGATGAAGTTACGATAATGAATAAGTGTTTGGTATGATCTTGACCGTTTTAATCCTAAGCTTATGTTGCAACCCTGTTATATCCCATCTTATCTATTTTTGCTTATCAACTTAGATTATATAATCATATCGGTATAGGACGAAAGACCCGTTATGATCTATGTAGTTTTAAAGATTTGTCTATGGTCTTTAACGTCTGTGCCGAGAAATCCACTTTTGTAAAATGATAAACAAAATAAGCTTTGATATAATAGTAACTGGATTATTTCAGTGACACATTTGGTCTAGTTAACTAAATATAAGTCTTCAGTTAACAAGTTGATTTGTGAAAACTTTTTCTGGCAACCATTCGAAAGTGCATTATTTAAGGTATATAATTCTTTGTAAGTGTTATGTATAATAAATGTGAGATATTAATTAAAATAGTATTATCCGACACGTGTTTGGAAAATTATTAAATGACTCATTACAAATTTTTTTAATAAACGTATATGTACGTTTTAAGGTTAAAATTTTAAGATAAGTAATGTCTTTAAAACCTTTACAAAAGTTTTAATTAATCTTTTAGTCGTGAATTATAAAATAATATTTTATAAGTTAATAATCTATTTTCTTAACGGGTTTTTATGTAGTTATAAATATAATATCTTACGATTATTACTTAGTCATTTTTATCGGGTTTATATTATAATGTAAGTTTTAAGTGAAAACGCCAAGTATATAATTTTTTTAAAATTTCGACATGACCTTGCCGTTTATACAACGTTTCCATGTATATAAAAAATACACTATTTTCCCACTTTTATCAATCAATGCAACAATATTATTCTTGTATCAAAATTTATAACAATCCAAGTTTACAAAAATAACATTTATAAGTAAAACCAAACGCCCCTAACGGCGGATTACATACAAATCCAAACGCCCTTTTTAACCATGATTTCACATCGGAAAAATCAATAAATGACCGAAATAAATTATACGAAATAAAATTAACAAAAAGGGGAATCACCACCACAAGCCCGACACCACCATGGTGCGGCTGTGGTGGCAATCACTATTCCTGAAACCGTAAACGAATTCGCTATCAAAGGTAACCACTTGACCCTTGTCAAAGAACAATTCGATGGTATACCAAAACCGATCCTCATAAACACATTCACAAATTCCTCGGAATCTGCGATATGTTCAAATACAGAGATACTGAGAATGAAGTCGTCCGCCTAATGATGTTTCCCCTATCCCTTACTAGGGAAGCAAAAACATGGTTGAATGAACTCAACGAAGGACTATCGAAACATGGGATTGACTTTGAATCGCTTTATTAGCCGTTTCTTTCCCCCAGCTCTTTTCGACCGACTCCACGGAGAAATCTGAGCTTTCTCTCAACACGAAAATGAATCTCTAACTGCCGACTTGGCCTTCGATATGAAGAAAATGCTCCAAAACTGTCAGGCGACAATCTGTCCAAAGGAATAAAAAAAAACAGTTATCAAAAATCTTCTATCATGAAGATCTAAGCGAAATAACCCAAGAAGTTCTAAATGCCGCAACTGGTGGTATTTTCCTCTATAAAACTCCAAATCAAGCTTATCAGCTTCTCGAAGATAAAGTCTTACTCAAGCTCGACTGGGCTAAATATCAGAAAACCAAAACATCTCTTAAGAAAACCGTTTCTTTCGCTGATGAAGGTAGCAGTAATTCCAATACTGACAAAATTTTAGCCCGAATGGATGCCATGACCCTGAAAATGGATGCTCAGTATAAAGAACTCCAAAACCACGCTAAAAAAACAAAACCAGATGAAGATGATATACCTATATCCCAAGAGGAAGAAGCTAAATTCATGCAAACTTTTCGTAAGACTCGTTTTTACAATGATTACCGAGACAACTATCGATCCAGTACTGATGACAAACCTTATGATCTTCAAAAACAATCAATGATTTCATGAAATCTCAGCAATCGACCAACTCTTTTGTCAAAGAAACATTCATGGATCTCAAGACCCAACTCAAAATCGTAGCCAAAAATCATCAAGCGTCAATTCAGAATCTTGAAACCAAGTTCGACAGACTTGCTGACAAGCAATCTGGTCGACCTTGTGGATCTTCCTAGCAACACTCAACCAAACCCAAAAGGACATAATTCCAAAGCTTACCAACCACCACAATCTCACAATGAGCATGTGAATGCCGTATTCACAAGAAGTGGTAAATCTTACAACAACCTTTTATTCTTTGAAATCGAACTTGAGGCTTTTTGATCACTTGTATTAGCAACAATATAACTTCTTGAGCTTATATGGCAAGAATGTTGGAAACACGAAAAGTGTCGGTCACTTCCAAAGTTGTAACAAGTCTTAGCTCGTAGTTAGTATAAGGATTAGATTAGTAATCTAGTCCGGCCCAAGGCCCATGGGTGGCCCAACTCCAGCCCATGGGCCGGCCATAGTAGTATTTATACACCCTCTCCTAGACTTGGAGAGGGTTGGTTGTTTTCATTTGTTAGTTGTTCACTTTGTTATCCATTCCATATTTCCATAATACACATTCATCCATTCCATCCAAGTTTCTCTAACAATCCAACCCACATCTCACTTCTTGTTCTTGGTTGATTCATAAGATTATTTGTATTCTACAATTGGTATCAAGAGCCATGGAGTGGTGTGTTTAGATTTTTGTGTTTGATTAGTGTTCAAAACCTTTACAAAGATCAAATTAGTGTTAAAATTTTTTTGGCTTAAAAACCTTAAAGTTTTCATTTTTATTGTTCCTATAGGGTTAGTAATACTAGTTGTACAAGAATTTTTTGCTAAAAATCGGTAAAAATCGTGTTTTTTTGAGTTTTGAAAAGTTGTGTTTCGTAATAGCTAGGATCGAACTAGAGGATTCGAACAAGACATTCGAACTAGTGAATCGAACGAGATCATCGAACGAGCGGTCTTTAGTTTCGATCGAACGAGCGGTCTTTAGTTTCAATCGAACGAGCTACTTAAGTGTCGATCGAACGAGTGGTTTTTAGTTTTGATCGAACGAGCGGCTTCTAGTGTCAATCGAACGAGCTACTTAAGTGTCGATCGAACGAGCGGTTCTTAGTTTTGATCGAACGAGCGTCTTCTAGTTTCAATCGAACGAGCTACTTTCGTTTTGATCGAACGAGCGACTTTTAGTGAGGATCGAACTAGCCTATCGAACGAGAGGTTCGAACTAGTCGATCGAACGAACTGATCGAACTAGTGAAAAACAAAAATATAAATTCAAAATTAACAAACTCAATTTTAAATTATACGGTTATTTCTTTGACTTGTAAAATCCCGTGAAACAAACACTTGTCTTCCCGGTTTTGTCAAGAATCGTAAAATCCCGTGTAGTTTAATTCAAGACTCATCAATCACGTATCAAACACAATTTCTTTCTACCCACGCGAACGATCAAATTGTAATCAATTGATAATTACATGTGACGTCTCTTGCTGATAAATCACTTCTCTCTGGAGGTGACAACAAACCACCGATGCTGGAAAAACACTTGTATGACTCATGGAAAAGCAGAATGGAACTTTATATGATGAATAGACCACATGGACGAATGATACTTGCATCTGTTGAAAAAGGTCCACTTGTTTGGCCTTCAATTACTGAGGATGGAGTAACAAGGCTAAAGGAATATGTTGAGCTAACTCCAGCTGAAGCCATTCAAGCAGATTGCGACATCAAAGCAATTAACATCATTCTCCAAGGCCTACCAACTGAAATCTATGCTTTAGTGAGTCAACATCGTGTAGCAAAGGATCTCTGGGAGAAAATTAAACTGTTGATGCAAGGAACATCATTAACCAAACAAGAACGTGAGTGCAAGTTGTATGATGAATTTGATAAGTTCACCTACAAGAAAGGAGAGACGTTGCATGAGTATTACTTGCTAGCGGTTCTCTGTTACTCAATACATGAACATTTACAAGATGCCTTTGGAGCAGTTTCAAGGTGAAACACCAAGTTCTTAAACACTCTTCCTGACGAATGGAGCAAATTTGTCACTGATGTTAAGCTGGTTAAAGATTTGCACACTACCAACGTTGATCAACTTCATGCTCATCTGCAACAACATGAACGACATGCAATTGAAGTTCGTTTGATGCATGAACGCAACCCTGATCCTCTTGCTTTAGTTGCATCTCATCAGTTAACTCAGCCAGCCTATCAAACTCATCTACACCCTCACCAACAGTCTCTACCTCAACAGCACATTTCACCATATCAGTCTTCTCAGTTTCTTACACCTTATCAACATCACCAATACTCAACACCTCTTTCAAGTACTTATCCAACAAATGAGTATCAATCCACCGTTCACCACAACGTTTATTCTCAACAACCGTCAATCCCACAGTTGGAATATGCTCCCACAACCTATCAGCAGCAACAACCTGAGTTTTCCCAACCAGACTCCAGCCTAGTTGTTCCAGTATTCCAGAAGGGGGATGATCCGATTGATGCAATTAATCACATGATGTCATTTTTGACTGCTGTTGTCACATCTCGGTATCCTACCACTAACAATCAGCTAAGGACTTCGTCAAACCCTCGTCAACAAGCTACCATTTATGATGGAAAGGGACGGTGCAAACCTGTATCTAGGGGAGACACACTTCTTTAATGCAGGCTAGGAACAACAAGAAAATACACACGCCGGTCAAGTGGTAGCAACACGGAAAACCACCGGACTGTTTATTTGTTACAATTGGTCAAAGGGAGGTCATATTGCAAAGCAGTGCACTAAGCCTAAGCGGAAAAGGGATGAAACATGGTTCAACGATAAAGTGTTGTTAGTTCAAGCTCAAGCAGGTGGACAAGCTTTAACAGAGGAAGAGATAGCATTCTTGGCAGATCCAGGACTCCCTGATGTTCAAAACTCTCAATCAGTCCATCACATCCACAATCTGCTTATGCAAGCGATGATCTGGATGCATATGACTCCTGATTGTGACGAAGCTCAATTCAGCCAAAATTGCTCTCATGCCAATTCTCTCAAGAATGGATCAAGATGCACTCACTGAGGTACACAAATCAAGATAATCTGAACTAATGACTTATTCCACTCAAAGTGAGCAGAATCATGAACGTCTTCTGAACAGCTAAAGATGTGAGTCAGTCAGAAACTGATATAATCTGTGATAGGCAATAATCATTCCCTTATTCTCGTATCTGAGTGAAACTACCACAGGAAACTGTTCAGAATTCTAACTCTTCTGCTCAACAAATGATCCTGAAATTGTCAGTTTGACCAAATATCTACCCAAGAGACGATTGCAACTCTGTCAATAAAGCTTTGTCTACCGAGCTTGATAGATAACAAGAAGAGTAGGTTAAAGAGTTGAAAGAAAAACAAAATGTTGAAGAACAGTTTTTTCAGTCCAAATGAACATTTTGCATAGATTGCACATTCTTATAAGCAAAATATTTTCCGAAGCAAGGGCAAGAAAAGGATTCTTTAATGAAAACGGTTTCTAACTTAAAAATAAGTTGCCATATTTAGAATGAGAAAATAGAATATTGAAAGAGAAATTGATTAGGAAAAGAAAATTAAGCACTATGACAACATCAATTTCAAAAGAGGTCAATCTTGCGCCAAACAGTTCGTATGCTGACTACCCAAACGTGGCTATGATCATTCCTCGAAACAAGCTATCGGTTATTGAAAAACCTTCTGCTTGAAAAAAGACTGTGGTTCCTGATTCGATGAAACATAAGAGCAAATAAAAAGAGTCGTTCAAAAAAATCTTTTGAAAGAACAAATCCATTGATGGTGAAGAATGAAAATAAACACGAGACCCATTAATTATGAATTCTTTAATAACGATTCACTACAAACGATTTGTTCGACAAACTGATTCATATTTCTGAACATGCTATTGGAAAGAGACTTCGGTCCCAACCTTTTAGACATCTCATTCTTCCACAAAAAACCGTCTATAGTTGAGGTCCAAAAGAACTTCCACAGTAAGTATGGTAAATACTAGCTTGAAAAAGCTTAAACGTCATCTTACTAGCTTTGATCAGGTTGTCAAAGAAAGAACCACTGCCACAGCTATCACTGAGGGCACGTGGGGGTTTGAACATACAAAGGCGGTTTTCGAGGAGAAAATACATTCCGTTTAAAAAGAATTTAAAAGATATCATTTCAATAACTTCAACCAATACATGGTTGAAGAGCTGCTGATAGTCCAAAAAGTCATTATCAAATGGAAACAGGCTGTCGAACAACATCGCTTAGGAGTCTAAAACTTTCGAAGTTAAAATGATCAAGTTTCTGGGTGAAAATGAACGTCTCGTGGAACACGCTATTGAATAAGGATCTTGTACAAACTGTTGAATTTGTCTGTGAATGCAAGTGGTGAAATTGTGCCTGAATGTCAGAAGTGTCTCGAACTTGAGACTGAGCTTGTCAAGAAAAAGGATTTTGTTGATAAAGAAACTTATGATAAACTTTGCAAGTGTTTTACAAATCTTGAAAAACATTGCATCACTTTGGAAGCTGATTCTCAACTTAATCAAGAAATTTTTCAACAAGAAAACAGTGTTTTAAATCAAAATGCTCCAAGTTTTTCTCAGTTGTTCGAATTAAGTGAATTGAAAGCTCAGTCTCAAGCGAAAGACACTGTCATAGTTAAGTTGAAAGAGCAAATCAAGTCATTAAAAGGAAATGGGGAGGATAGTTCAGTCAAACTGGACATGGATGAAATAGAGACACTTAACATTGAATTGGAACATAGAGTGACAAAACTTGTTACTGAGAATGAGCATTTGAAACAGACTTATAAGCAACTTTATGACTCGATTAAGCCAAAACGTGTTCAATCAAAAGAACAATGTGATGCGTTAATCAAACAAGTCAATATAAAGTCTGCGGAGATTTCTGATTTAAATGCAAAACTTCAGGAACAAGGTTTGGTCATAGCAGCCCTTAAAAATGATTTAAGGAAACTTAAAGGAAAAGCGTTAGATAACAAGGAGTCTGTGACCCACTCTGTTGACCCAATCATGGATAAGGATAACATGGAACCAATCACACCCAAGTTGTTGAACAAAAGGACGGCTCACTCTTCGTATATTAAGCATACACAGGAAGAAGCTTTGGTCCTTAGGGATATAGTCGAACATGTAAAAGCAAATTATCCTCACGATCCACTTTTAGAGTCTGCCGTTAGGTACACCAAAGTTATTCAGGATTTGCTTTCACACATAAGTAGATCATGCCCTAGCATCAACAATTGTGGTCCTCAAAAAACTGAGGCCATACCGAGGAAAAAGGACAAGCAAGTTAGGTTTGCCGAAACACTCACACTAACAGAAAACACAAAACCAGCCTCGACTTCAAACATAGTTGCTAACAAGCGTGTGTTGCATTCTACAGGAGTAAGACATTCTACTTGTGCTAGCGGATCACAGCCTTCAGGCAATACCAAGAATGATAGGATTCCGCAACCACCAAGTAGTAATTTGAAGAATAAAGTAGAAGCTCACCATAGGAATGTTAAAACTAGTTTGAATAAAAAGAATGGTGCTGTTAATGTTAAGGGATCTGCGGTTGTGCAGAATCTCAAGAAACAAGATAATTCTGATTCTATCTGTGTTAGCAGTAATGATTGCATGTCATCTGATAACTTGTGTGTTTCTAATGCTGTCTTTGAATGTCGTGAAATCTCGTGCTAAACCTAAGAAGAATAAATCTAAGAAAGATAGTTGGAAACCAACAGGAAAAGGTGTTCACTCAGATAGGATATATTTGGAGACCTACCGGTCGGACCTTCACTATTGTAGGAAATGCGTGCCCTTTAACTAGGATTACCACTACTAATGAAGTGCCTTCTAGGAAACCAATAGTTCTAGACTCTGAATCACCCAAACCCGTGGTTAAATTGGTATACTCAAGGAAACCTAGGAAGAATAAGAATACTAAGTCCGTTGGTGTAGTCAAATTTATATACGTATAGTATTATTAATCTCGTAAGAATTCTTTTCCAAAATACTCCTCAATCAAGAGAAATA
>BQNB010097457.1:0-25384 GCA_026074375.1 Tanacetum coccineum | reverse complement strand
ATAATTATTTAATACTTGATCGATGTAAACATTTAATCGTTTGATGCCCGTTTACATTAAACGCTAATTTTTAGCTTACGCGATTTAGCTTAACATTTATGATTTAAAGCAAACGCGTACAACACTAAAAATAAATAGTAGATTTATCGACGTCATCAATGACTTGAAAACACAGGGTGTTATAGTTGAGCACTTTTCTTCTTTCTTATGGCTTTACATGCAGTCGGGCAGACACGTCTCTCTTCGTGTTCACTAGTGATACTTGCATCATGTACTTACTCGTCTATGTTGATGATCTTATTCTTACAGGAAATGATGAATCTGTCATTGCCACATTTACTTCCCGTCTTAATCATGAATTTTCCATCAAAGACCTTGGCGCTCTTAACTATTTTTTGGGTCTCGAAGTCGCTTACACGGACAATGGTTTGTTTCTCACCCAATCCAAGTATGCTCGTGACATACTCAAACGAGCCGATCTTTATGATTCCAAGCCAGTTAGCACACCTCTTGCTACTCATGTCTCATTTACTGCTGATGGTATACCTTATTCAGATTCAACTCTTTACCGCTCATTAGTTGGGGCTCTTCAATATTTAACGATCGCAAGACCTGATTTATCCTACGCTATTACCGAAAAAAACACGCATATTACCCGAATGAGGAGCTGAATGCGAGACATTATCCGGAGAGGAGGTCATGTGAGCCGTGGCACCTGAATCGACGTACCAATCCGGGTGCCCTTGAGTAACATGGCACTGAGAGGTGAAGGCTTGTGCTAAGTTTGCATCTGATGTAGCAGCATTCGAGGCATAAGTATGAAGAGATGGACAAGAGGAGGCATAGTGCCCATTGGTGCGACATAACTGGCAGTGAGGGGGACGCCTGCCCCCACGTCCTCTACCCCCATTTGAGTTACTAGCGCGACCACCCCCTCGAGAGTAGTTTTGTTGGCGTTGTTGACGTCCCTGTGAAGATCTAGAACCGCTTTGTTGAGAAAAGAAAGCAGCAGGAGGTGTGGCCGAACCATGAAGAGATTTGAGAAACATCTCATGACTTTCCGCTTGAGATAACAAGTCACGAAAAGTTGTAAAGGGTTTGGTCGTGCGAATGGCAGTGGAGAAGGTTTCAAACGAGGCTCCTAAACCACAAACGAACCAGTGAAGCTTGTCCATTTCATCTACAGGTTGTCCAATAGCAGCAAGTTTGTCACAAATACCTTTGAATTGACGACCATAATCAGAAACCGTGGAGGTGCCTTTTGATAGATTGCGAAGAGAATCACGCAGAGAATGGATCCTTTCAACAGAAGAGTTGCTGTAGGCAGTCTCTAAAGCAGTCCAGATTGCATGAGCCGTGGTAAGGCCCAAGACTTCAGCAGCAGCTTCCTCGGTTAGGGAGGAATTGAGAAGGATGACTGCTCGTTGATCAAAATCATTCCAAGTAGTGAAGGCTGGATTTGGAATGGATTGATCACCAGACGTGATGGTAGCCGACGGGGCAGTAGTACCATCAATATGATTTGTAAGCTTCTGGTAGGAGAGGAGAGGAAGCATTTGATTTTTCCATAGAAGATAGTTGGTGGAAGACAACTTGATAGGGATCATATGGAGGAGGGTATTCATGGGGAAGGTGTTGTCTTGAGAGGTCGACATGAGGAGGTACCAGGAAAAAGAGACTGAGAGGGGAGAAAAGTTAGGCTGATACCATATAATGAATATTGAATTAACCACACATCTAATGGTGTGATGTATCTATATTTATAATGACAAGAATACAAGATAATCAACTCCTATAATTGTGGAGTGATAAGTACAAATATATTTAGTCAATATAATCAACTCCTATAATTGTAGAGTGATAGAGTATATCAACTCCTATAATTGTGGAGTGATAAGTACAAATATATTTAGTCAATATTATCTAATAGTGATAAGTACAAATATATTTAGTCAATATTATCTAATAAGGTAATTGTTTGATCTAGTCGATCACGGGGTAGTTCTTTCAACAATTCAAACAAATCAATGAAGCGCTTTTCGGCTATGGAAGAAGAAGACATCACAAGGTAAGTATTAGTTTGGCGTTCATCTTCTTGTTCAAGCAGCTTCAAATATGTATACTGAAGATAAATAAATAATAAGAGAGTTATAAGGAAGATCATAATATAAATTGTAGCGTAGAAACATAATGTAAACGGTATTGAAATGCAATGCAAGTGATAAACGATCAAGTAAGCATGTAGGATTTTCTAATATATGTCCGGCCAGTAAAGGATAATGAATTATTCTTTAAAGAAAGCATATATAACTCATACCGCCACAAGAAGGATAAATCTTTTAAAATCAACAGAGGGAATCATCGATTTCAAAGTTAGGGATCTAGGACGGAAACACCAAAGTACAGCACCCACAACCTTAAAAGATGTTCGTGGTACGAATTCTAGTTCTAGCTCAACACGCTCAAGTTCATAAGGTGGGGACTGAATCGCCTTTAGCTGCTCAACGTCTATTGGTTTCTGCAAGACAATTATTATATACAAACATTGTGTTACTGTACTTCGCTTAAGGTGGGGATTAAACAAAGTTTATAGCTGACTAATCAAATAAACGAACCTGGCCTGATAACACCAACTTGAAAACTTTGAATTCGTTTTTCTTGTTCAAAAATCGCCTCAACTTCATGATGCAAAGAGTGTCAAGACCATTCTGAGTATAATATTCTATACGTGCTTTTGGCTCAACTGACCGCCTTACCAAAGAATTAGGCTTATGCGAATTGCCACAGTACTCAAATAATAATAAATTGGGGGCATTGATATCAAATTTATCAAAATCACATTGTGAATATAGCACAATTGTCCTCAAGGAATGACTTGAAAATTTAAGGCTGTCGCAATCGCTAGGAAGGGTCAAAAACAAATTTTCGATGAAAGGGAAGTTGGATAAAAAGTGAGCAAAGTCAGCAAGCGCTTGTGTCGTTTCGGAAGAGTACCGAGTGAAAGACAATGTTGTCAATTTTTTGCATGAAGCCAAGTTTATACGTTTTATCTTTTCTACCCAAACCTTTAAAATAAGATGAGAAAATTTTGGAGCTTTAATATCAATTGTTTTAAGACCATCAATACCGTCAATCCGGAGTTTTAGAAGATTTTGATGACCATAAATACATATTTTTTTGAAACCATAGCAACGATAAAGATGTATTTCCTCAAGAAGAGGGCAACTGATGGTGAGACACTCGATCATTTCCTTATTTAACAAAATGTAATCCAGATCTAACAATTTCAATCCATAAAAAAGATTACATTCTTTTCTTGATCTTCAATGCTTATACCATGAATGCTTTCTATATCACTAAAGTTGTCTTCTTTGGTCCAATCCAAGTAAGCAATAATCCGTTGAAAGGCCATTTCTCGTAAATCTCTTTCTTCTAAGCCCTAATAAGTATGTTTCCTCGTATTTTTTACTCGATTGTTTTTCATATACAATTTTTTACATCTGTCGACCGATTTTCTTCTTCTAATTTTAAAAAAAATTACTACTTTCATCAACGCACACTGATTCTTCGAATCCCAATTCACGTGTTAGATCATCTCTGTCTCTTTTTTAGTCCAATTGTTACTAGAAAGACCATGATCTTTCGATGCAACACTGCATGTGTTAACAACAAGCATAACGTTACACGCTTTACACAAAACAAAAGAACCACAAATAACAGTCACTTATTAGTTTGTACTTTGTGCATTTCAACATTATGCAGCAAGCTTTTTACATTGTACCGGTAGTTTTAACAATTTATGTAAATGCTTAAATAGAAGAGTAAAAACACATATAGTTTTAATTTATCAAAACCTAATGAATATCATAGGTAATGGGTCTATATTTATAGGACAATTTTAGATTAGGAAACAATTTTTAATTAATCCTTAAAAGTTAAAAAATAAAATCCTAACCGTATTAAGTCCAATAAGCGACATGCACATGTTCGTCCACACGTGTATTTAAGTGCGTTAACATTATTCTATCTGTTTCATCCCTTATCCTTTTCTTTTTTTTTCTTTTTCTTTTCCTTCCTCCTTTTATCATTTCCTTTCTTTTTCTTTTAAGTATAACTTGAGAAAACATACAGTGTTAGTTTCAAAAAAAGTGATTAGTAATATCAATAACATCATAACACAAAAAAGATTTGATGAATCAATGAATAAAGTAATTAGTGATATTGATAAAAAAACTTAACGATTTTTTTATATAAAACATCTGATAATGGCAGTTTACTTTTTGTTAATCGTCTATGTTGGTTATCTATCCGCATATGATATACATGATTTTTAAGTTGGAGCTTGATTACTTGCAGGCCGGCCCAAGGGTGTGACATAAAACAGCCACTTTAAAACCGACTATCTTATCCTTTTTAGTTTTCATTTCTAAATTAATGTATATCCTTTGACTTTTTTGCAAATATCTTTTTAACTGTTCAATTTGTGTTCAATCTCTTTTTATTCATTAGCATTTTCATTGTTTAAAACATGCATGATTGTCCGCGCGTTGTTGCGGGGCGTTAATTTTTTTTCATTGTTTTTTTTTTTGCTTAACGTAAGGTGGTTTTTGACTCCATAAGAGCTGGATCTTCCGCGCGTTGCGGCGGGACTTATTTTTGTGCGATTTGACTACATAGCACGTGCGTTGCTGCGGGTTCGCGAATCTGTTTCGAATGAATATTGAGTGGAAATGTATCAACACGTTATTGGGCTCGTTTTGTTCGCGATCTTTTCGTAGGTGTTTTTTTATCTGAATGAATCGGTAAATATGCGTTATATATTTAGTAAATAAAGTTTATTATAAAAAAGTCATAAATATTTAAAAGTGGAGAAGGGTGACGTTTTATTAATTTTTTTTTAGATAGTTTATATTAAAATTCAAAAACGTTCTTTATAACGAATTGTGCTATCATCAGAAGCATTGCAATAATGGGCTCGTTTGTCCGCAATCCCGACGACTTTTCTGCGGTAATTTTGTATCTGGGATAAATCGTTAAAAAAAAGAAAAGGTGTTTATATATTGATAAATCAAGTTTACTATATAAAAAAGTCGTAAATAGTTAAAAGTTTAGGGTTTGTTTTGTAACTTTTCTTATTTTTTTATTATTTTGGGCCGGAAAAATAATTTCTTTTTAATATGGGCCGGTGTTGGGTTGTCGGCCGTGGTTTTCAAGCCGTAAAAACGGCGTCGTATTCCACCTTAAATGTGTAAGTATATAATTTAAGGTATACAAGTAGCTATACCCGCGCGCCGCTGCGGGACGATTAGCGGAGCGCGAAGTTTGAGGAAACTTAAAGTTTTATTCATAAAAACAGACCACGGACTCAAAACAGTGCGAGAGGGTATTCCGAGAAAAAAAAAGGAAAATTTTATTTTAGAAATTTTTTGAAAAAAAAACTGGCGACCGCGCGCCGTTGCGGGACGATTAGCGGAGCGCGAGGTTTGAGGAAACTTAAAGTTTTATTCATAAAAAAAAGACCGCACTCTAAACAGTGCGAAGAGGGTAATTCCGAGAAAAACAAAGGAAAATTTTATTTTAAAAATTTTTTGAGAAAAAAAAAGAACGGGACGATTAGCGGAGCGCGAGGTTTGAGGAAACTTAAAGTTTTATTCATAAAAAAACAGACCGATGACTCAAACAGTGCGAGAGGGTATTCCGAGAAAAAAAAAGGAAAGTTTTATTTTAAAAACTTTTTGAGAAAAAAAAAAACTGTTAAAAAAAAAAAAAAAAACCCTTTATTAATGGCCGGGTCAAAAACATTTAATGCAACCCACTTTATTGGTGGGTCGGGTCCCCCAATAAATGTATGGTTTAGTAATTCCAAGAGGAATGTGTAATATGTCAATTTGTTATCAATAACGGTAATATGGGACATCAATAACAAATTAAATATAAACATTAATGTTATACGATGATGCCTTTTGTTCTTAAGCAATAACTAAGCTATGTGAAAACACGAACCCGACGACTTTACAAGATTGTTCATTGTATTGATACTTCTATCATAAATCCAACGCATAAATCGTCTCTATGGTTTGTCGGATTTAACGAAATTGGTCCTTAATTTTTTTTTAACGGATCATCTTCCTATGGTTTTGACCCATATCGGGTTTAGTCCCTTACAAATTTTCTATTAGTTTAACTGTCAATATATCATTATGCAAGTCACAATGTAGGTATTGACGTCATTTCATATAATGTATAAACAATTAAGCCACCTAAACTCACGCCTAAACACATAATAAAATCAGGTGGCCCAACACAAGGGTGGAGCTATGCTTAGACAAGGAGGGGTTGCCCCTCTCCCAACAAGTTTGTCACTTAATATATTTTTAAATGCTTTTGTGTGGTGAATTTTTTATTTTTACATTTTGGCCCTTATATTTCATACAACTTTTGTTTCCGGCCCTCCCGTAATAAAACTTCAACCTCCGCCATTGGCCCCACATACCCCAAAACAAAAACGCAAACATTTCATTATCTTCTATCACCTAAAGCGCTCTCTCTTAAAAACTAGTCACAACAACCCGACACTAACTGCCCGCATCAAAGAGCCACCGTAGAACCCGGCACCACGATTAATTGACCATTTTTGTTGCTTGCAATTATGGGAAGAGTTTTAAGACTTATGTAGTGTGTTTTAGATCTTTTTCCAAGCATTCAAAGTAATAATCACTTTTGTATGTTCTTCATTAGAAAAATGTTATCAGATGGTATGTTCAACAGAAAAAAATGATGGATTTTTAAGGATTTTGTTTATTAATTGATGGGGGGTTTTACTATTCTTTTTTTTAATATAAAAGAGGGCAATTTAGCTATTTTACTTATTTGGGCATGGATTAACGGTCAAACTAACAGAAAATTGGTTAAGAGACCAAACCCGATACGGGTCAAAACCATAGGGAAAAGATCCATTAAAAAAAGTTTCTAGGGACCAATTTTGTTAAACCCGACAAACCACATGGACGACTTATGCAGTTAACTCTAAATCCAATTATTGGTATTTAAGGGGTCACTTTTTAATCATAGCACATGACCATCGAAATAAATGAGACAGCCCATTACTTGTGATCTTGCTAAAAAAAATATCTCATTCTCATGTGTGAGGCAATTGTGTTTTAGACCAACGGTGATGTAGGTCACCACTATTGTGAGAGGCGTGTTTTATGTGTGATATATATATGAGTGTGTTTGAGATATAAACAAGAGTTTTTGTTAATAACAACTTTAGAGGTTGTAGTTAAGCAAATAAATTTCATTACAATACAATCTATGAATAATTCTTATTGGATGATAATCTCGAAAAAAAGTGAAGACAATCTAAAAAAATACTAAATACACAGTTGACACTTGATTATGATTGGTTAAATTATCTTCTTATAAACAATTGTAACAAAATAAAGCCTCTTACTGCAACTTTTGATGTTTTCATTTGCAAAAACCGATAAATAAAAGTTAGTGATTGTTGTAAGGAAAAAGGGATACTGTAGGAGAGAAAAAACATGATGTATGTAATAGTAAGTTGTGAATGAGTAAAAGTTTCAAAGAGTTTTTAAAAGAAGAAAGTGAAAAGAAATGGAAGTAATAAAAATTAATTTTTTTAAAAAAAACGTAAGTGAAAAGTGAATGGTGTAAAATGAAGGATTATATGATTTTTTTTAATAAATGTCTTAATTCAATTTTGGGCTGAAAGTAATCTATTATTGTAAAAGATTGAGTCCTTTAATTTATTGTGGAGGTATCCATTATGAGGGGTGCAAGACATAAAGCACTACGTACACAACCCTCATGAAATAACCATTAATATATCAAATTGATTTTATCTTTTATATAAGAACCATTAATGCATCCAATTGATTTTACCGCCATAGAGCAATTAAGTGGTAAGATCCCATTATGTACCGAAAAACGTATTAAAAAAGGACACAAAATATGAAAACAAATAAAACCGACGAAACATCCAAATCCGATAACGACACAAACGCAAACGTACGAAAACAAATAAAAACGTATTTATAGTTTAATACTAAACATATGTTAAATGGAACGGCATCCCAACAACACTGACTCATGACTACTTTTTACAACTAATATAACTACAACACCAAAACTCTAATGACCAACAAGACTAAGCCAAAAACGCCACACAAGTTACCACAAACCCATCGTGAAACACATTAAAAAATCCGTGTGCAAGTCGCAACGGGTCCTGCATGCCTAATCGTTGGAACATAAATTTGAGTTTGGCAACAGGGTTGTCGCCAAGAAAATAATTTTCGTTACAATACCACTTTTAAATAATTTGATGGATGATAATCTCGAATGAAGTGAGGAAAATCTCAAAAATAGTACGTATATACATAATTAATGCTTGATTGCGATTGGATAAATTATATTATTAAAAAATGTAATAAAACAAAACATTTTAACCAAACTCGGGTTGTCGTTATCAAAACACAAACTGTATTCATGAATATCGACTAAATTGTTCTTAGAAAGGTATATTATCATGGTGACAGTTCATCTCACGTTGCACTGTCCAATGAATTTCCTGATTTGGATGATACGATTTTGAGTACAAATGATGAATCAACGGAGGTGGATGTCTGCTGGATACTCAAGTTCGTGATGATGATTTTATTTACGACATTGATGAAGTAGCTCATGATATTGGGTTTGATGATGAATTTGACGAAGTTGGCCCCGCTCGTATTGATGTTGTATCAAGTGATGAGACTGGTTGATCTTAAATTGTAATTTGCAACAAAATAACACTTATTTGAATAAAATTGTAATTATGCGTTTAAATGTGTATTTATCTTAGTATGTATATTTATATAAATGTGTATGACCGGGTGCCAATTTTTTAACCTTAATATAAAAAGTTAAAAAGGTGAATTAAAACGAAGATTTCATTAAGACGCTAAGACTAAAAACATATTTGGATGGATCGCGTGCATCTATGATACATTTGTGAAAAATCGTTGTTTTTTTTCAAAAATTAACACTACATAGAAAAAATTCATAGGTTCCCGGCAGCCCGCGAACCCTCCCTAGGACCCCCCTGCCACCTAAGTGTAGATGATATGTGAGTATATACTACTAAGTTTCTATGCTTTGTCTTTGATGATTTCAAAAATGGTATTTATGTTTGTTAGAACTTTTTTTTATGTGTGGCATGTATTAGCAATACTTTTTTTAGAACAACAAATTATATTAAGAAACTAGCAAGACGCTAGGAAAATTACAAAGATAAGGATCTAGGACATTTCATCCAAGAGATCCAATCAAAATTGTTTTTACACCTATTGGAGCACCAAGTAAAAGAGAGTAAAACAATCTCATCAAATAGCATATCCATACGCGGTTGAGAGATCAAACAATTGTCTGATAACGCTTACTTCATCATCACCCACCACATAACATAAAAAACCCTTCCAATATATCCTTAAAACCTTTAAGGAGACGAAGAGTGTGAAACCATTCAAGCCAATCATCGTATGAGAATAAATCCGGGCAATCAAACTCCCACCAACATGCCAGTTGGTAGTAATGTTCCGCGCCCATAGAAAAAGAAAAAAAGATATGAGCATGACTCCCCTGCATAGCAGCAAATAGGACAAGTGAATAGAGGATAATTTCAATACCCCAAGAGACAAATTAAGCCTATTGGAGTCTTATATCCAAACTTACTTTTCTGCAAGCCATGATGTTAATCTTAATTGGGACTTCCGAAACCCATCTAGTGGGAGCACCTACCGCGAGAAGAAGATGATCATCTATGAAAAGTCGAGTAGATTTAATCGAGAATTCACCCGAGGAATCGAGGGACCAAATCCATCTATCATTAGAGACCGAGAAAATGACAGAGTTAACATCTTTGATGAGTTTGGAGAATTGCTCTTCTTCTAAACTTCCACGAGGGAGTCTTCTAAAAAGAACATGAAATCGAGCTACGTTGATTTTTCTTGCCACCGTAGTAGTTTTTTATTGCAATCTAAAAGCAAACATACGCGTTGGGTTTTTTTTATCAAGGGGGGTGGGGGGGGGGGGGGGGGTATAATCAGCATTAAGGGGGATATCAGTAAGCCAAGAATCAACCCAAAATAAAGTATTCAACCCATTTCCCACTTTCCTTTTCATATGAGACAACAAGTTAATACCTTTGCTAGACAAATTTCCGCATTCACGAACAATAGTAGTCCAGGTAGAAGAGCAGCAAAACTTACGCAGTGTTGACTAAAGCTCCACCATCCCGCCAAACATAGCTTTATATGACCCTGATACCATAAATATGAATCCTTGACCTGAACCCTCCATATCATTTGAATAAAAGAGCACGATTTTGAGCGAAGAAACTCGAAATACCAAGCCCTCCTTTTTTCCTTGAAACCATTATTTTTTCCCAACCAATCATAGCATTTTAATTGTCATTACTATCTTGCATAACCATCAAGAATCTCCTGCGCAGGACCTCCATCTTACTTACGTAAAACACCAACAGGAGTTTTATAGATTGACATCAGGTATATAGGAAGCGAGCTAAGGACAGCTTTATTCAAAGTAAAACGACCACCTATAAACGCATTTTAATTTCCACTTTAGATAAACAGAATGGAATGTTTTGCAATAACCTCGACCCTGAAGTTCTTCTAGAGCTGGAAGACCCGACTTAACACCCATAGTTTAAGGCGTGGCAGAACGTGTTACAACCAAAGACATTAGCAGCCACAACACCACTTCTTCTTGAGAGGTAACCAATGCCCATAATCGTACTCTTTTGAATATTGATTTTGAGGCCCCGACGCCAATAGAAACATTTAGCATATTAACGATAGTGATGACATTCCTTTATCCCATTTACCAATAAAACACATCATCCCGCATAAAAGGAGATGGAATACGTTAAAGACTCATCAATACATATACCTTTGTAGAGCTCAGGAATTCAAGATACAGTTGAACGAAATGTGCAAACTTTTCCATCACCAAATAAGAGGAAGAGAGAAAGAGGATCTACACTGCTTCAAACCTTTATTGAAATTTGAAATTCTGAAGAGTGGAATTCCATAAACGAGAATCGAATCCATTGCCGAAGAAAGACACGCTGGAATCCACCCTCTCCATTTAACACCAAAACCCAAAGTAATTTAGAACCCCGTCAAAATAATCCAACTACCCGAATCGAAGGCCTTTTCAAAATCATCTTTAAAAATCAAAGCTTTGATTTTATGATACATACAACACCACGATATAAGCTCGTAAAGAAAAAAAGGGCCATCCAGGATTTGGACGTTTAGAAAATAAAGGCAGTTTGAAACGTCACTAATCAAATCAGGCAATAAACAATGCCTAGGCGATTACTATATCTTGCAACGATCTTGTAAAAACTACTAATGAGGCATATTGACGAAAATAATTTCACCATCTTTGCAATCCAAGATTAGGAATAAGAGTAATAAATGAAGAATTACTTCCAGGAGGAAACTTACTAGAAGAGAAAATTTCCTTAACAGCATTAACCACATCATGCTGAATGATGTTCCAATATTTTCGAATAAATTCGAAGGAAAAACCATCCGGCCCTGAAGATTTATTAGTGCCACACTCCCAAACCGCTTCTAATTTTTTCTACAATACACTCACTCTTCAAGGTCCCGCATCGGTCTATAAACAATCTTTTGAAACATATGTGAATCAAGATTTAATAGTCTGACCTGTAGGCATAGAAAAACGTTTAGAAAAGTGTTCGAGAAATTCATTCTTCACTTTGGGAGGATCTTCAATCCACTCTCCATCGACAAGAACACCACGAATAGCAAGTTGAGAACCGTTTTTTATTAAAATCCCGTAAAAATACTTAGAATTTTCATCACCTTCGATAGCCCATTGAATCTTGGCCTTTTGGGCCAAATCAGAAGAGTGTCGCTTATCAAGATCATGAATATCTTTCAAAAGGGAGATTCTTTCATTAATAATATCGTTATTACTCAAACCTTTATCAATCAGCTTGTCTAATTCTGATATCCGGGACTGAGCTGAATGACGCACCGCAGAAGCCTTGAGCATATCATCAACTCGGACTCCAGTCTTTGAAAATCGCGCTCAAGAGCTTGAACGTCTTTCTCGAAGAGAAATCTTGTTAGTTTCCATGATAGATAAATTATTCCAAGTATCAGCAATAAGATTATCAAATCCGTCCTTTGTGAACCAAGAGTGAAACACACGAAATGGCGTAGGCCCATAATCAACAGATGATTCACGCAAGAGAATGGGCCTATGATCAGAGAGACGCCTATCAAGACATATAGCAGCAAGCGAAGGGAAAATTAAGATCAAGCCTTCAGAAATTAAGAATCTATCCAATTTACTCATTTTTGAACCAGATTTTAGAGCCCATGTAAAGGAATACCCTTCAAGAGGAAGATCAATAAGGCATGATGATGAAATAAAGTGATTAAAGGCTTTAGCACCAATATCGTTGAAAATAGTACCAAATCTCTCGTTCTCTGATCTAACTTCATTGAAATCTCCAAGAATGATACATTCTCCATCCCACAAATTAATTATAAAGTTTTTTTTTCTTTTTTTGTTACAAGAGCATAATGAAGATAGTCACGAAATCTTTGAAAGAATTCTGTCTTTTATTAGAAGAGTGGTAGTGATGTGGATTGTATAGCAGTTAAGCCATCATACCCATCTCAAAAGCGAGACGATTCACAATCGACACGAAAGTAACATGAACGACCATTTTTTTTCCCAAAAAGATTGTTTGTTAAAAAAGGGGGGGAGGCATCAAAAAACTAAAGATCATGATTTTTGATGTCACCAATAATGTATGATCACACGAAAAACATATTTGTATAGTATCCTTTTAAGTGATGAAAATTCGAGTCAGGTTCTCACAGTAGAAATTTCACTCATCACAGCCAAAATCATCCAATCTTCATCATCATAACATGTCAAATAGTAATCTAAGCAAGTAAATCTAATTTACTCAGACTAAAAAACCGAACCCTAATCTTAAAAAAACAAAAAAAAAAAAGCCAATAAAAAAAAGAAAAAGAAACAAATAAAGAAAGATAATAAAAAAAAAAATGAAACAATAATATAAAAACTAACAAATATCATATATACCAAAAAAGAGATAAAGTTAGAATTTATTAACCAAACGAGGATAAAGGATCCATGGAATGTGATGTCGAGATCCATCCTCATTCAAATCTCCAAAACGTCCATGGACGGTTTGCCCAGTCTGACATGACAAAAATAACGAGGGACAAACCCCTTCAATTCGGAACAAGTACGTAAAAACACATAAGTTTTGTTAATCAAACCCTAATGAAAAAACATAGGTAATGAAAAAAATACCAAAAATGCAAGTTTTGTAAAAAAATTTGTTTGATAGGAAATCGTGACAAGTATTATTAATCAGTCCCAATTTGATTAGGCAACTATTCTTAATTAATCTTTATCCATAAAAGTTAGAAAATAAAATCATTATCCATCCCAGTCAATAATGTCTAACCACCGCCCCTGACCATTTATTTTTTAACAATAATGCTTACTTAATTAGATTTCAAAATAAATGCATCTATCGACAACAACATTGGCTATGTAGATGTCACCACTTTAATTCATTAGATAATTTGAAGCGAGGAGTAGTTTGTGTTTCGGGTACGCGTTGAATTGCATTTTAAAGACGGATATTCTTATACCTACTTCTTCTTTACTATTATATGAATTTATTACTTGCAATCGCTCGTTTTCCGTTATTCGTACAAATATTCTATTCTTTTTTTCTTAAGAATTCTTATGACATTTGATCCGTATCTATTTGCCTAGCTGAAATCCCTATTTATGTTTCTCATCCTATGATTCGTTATTTGTTGCAACCTTATTTGATAACTTCGTTGAGCCATTTGAATTCGTTTGATACATACTCCCTCCGTCCCTAAATAAGTGTCCACTATTGACTTTCAAAGTCATTCTTATTCAACTTTGACCTTAAATTATTTTGTTTGTGTTATATAATACTTATGAAGCATCATATCTATGAAAAATACATTGAAAAACTCAATCCTTCATATATTTTTTGCATCAAGTATTATTATAACACCACTCAATAATAAATTTTAAGGTAAAGTTGAGAAGATGAATGACTTTGAAAGTCAATAGTGGACACTTATTTAGGGACGGAGGAAGTACATCATTTGACATTGCTATGATATGAATTTATCCGTTTTGTTTAGACATGATCTTCTTTGGACATAATATGTTTCGTTTCGATGCTATATGAACCATTTGTGTTTGGTTCCGATGCCGAGCTAACTAGTCATGAGGTACCATGGCCGCGTCAATGAGGCACCAAATAGCTGACAACCTATCTGTGGCGAGTGTGATCAGTCCATGCGATCTCTTTGTCGTTTATGTGTGCTCTATTTTATGCACTTGGCCATATAAGAATTGAATTGTAGGGAGCGTAGTGGGCCCCCCTTTTTTTGACTTTCTCAAAGCAGTTATTTACTTTTCCCTAAAATGTAGCTACGTGGGATAGTTTTGGTTCTCCTTTCTTTGGTATGTAAGACAACCTGAATGAATGAGAAAGGCAGTTATTGATTACCAAAATTTTTGTCTCTTGATTTTAGAGATTATTATTTCCATTGCTATTCTAATTCTAGGGCAGGATTAGAAGGTGATCTTGGAGACCAATTTTGGAGATATCGTGGTGTAACTGTATCGGATTTCCATGTTGGGATTGCCTAGCGAATCCTTTGGGTGGTGAATTCTGTATCGCAGAGGAATCGTTCTTGTTGTTTTCTTATTTTTCGAGTTATAACGGATCCAAATTGATAAGTTATTGGCTATCAGTATCACTGGGCGAAGAATTTGAGGAAGCGGAAGTAGTAATCCCCCCAAAGGCTTTCCCTGTTCAATATATTCTGCCAACAAAAGTTAAACACTGGATGAGATTTTTATACATAAAAACTGAATTCTGAGACATTACACACGCAGGATAAAAGTAAGATATTGGCAACTAACTAGGCACCATTGATATGATAGTATAAAAAACAGTTATGGCATACATTTGCCTTACAAGCAGTACCCTACCCTGCTACTTACTAAGATGTTTAAATGCGTTTATATTCCTATATCTATATGTTGAAGCAAATTTTGAGATTTCACAATTCCCTGATCACACTAAAATGACAATGTGGTTCAGAAACTGAAGTTGAGTTGATGCAGCATAAAAAGATAGAAGTTGCATATCCTTGAAAATAGAGGTGGGTGGTCCTAAATAACCTTTCTTCTAGTTATTATATATAAGTGACGCGAACAAAGGAAGGAAGCAATTGAGAAAGTTGTATACCGTTGGTAATGCTGCACTACATTTTTACTTGGCGGTATGTAATTCATTATTGAATACCACCTTCCAGTAAGTAATAATGTTAATAATGCAATTACTTTACCTAAGGATATCCTTTACCTAAGGCAACAATGTAAGTATAGAAAAGAGCTTCAGCAAGTACTTTCTTGCCATGCACGAAAATAAGTTTACACATCTCAGACATAATATCAGATAATTTTACATCCTCAATAGCTGAAAACATAAGAAATAAATGCTGCAAGTCCTTAATGCTTTATAAGTAGTTAAGATAAGATTAAAATGAAAGTAGCAGATCTTACCATATCCTTGAGGGTCTTTGCTGATGAACCGAACCTCATTAAATGATGAGTGAAATAATTCTCCACCTACAAAATGCGTGCATATAAATGTCGTCAACTGTAAACATCAGGAGTTGCGTATTTTTACATTTGTTATACCAAGGCTTATGCTGTTAAGCTCAGCTGAAGGATATCCCTTACCTACGGCAACAATGTAAGTATAGAAAATAATTTTACACATCTCAGACATCAGATTATGCAAAGTGTTGAATACACAATGCCAAAGCGACGGGTTCCCAGAGTTTGGTTTCGCTAGTCATGAGCCAGAGCTAAGATATGCCAGAATACAGGTGTGGACTTGCTAACAACTAAGAAGAAAATTTGTTGATAATAAACTAATCAATTAACCACACTCACTCTCAAGAAAGAAAAGAAAACATTAAATTGTTTTAACTTTAAAAGGTCTTCAAAGTTTCTCAAGGATAAAAAAATAACGATACATCACCAAATGAGCCTCAAATATTGTCTTTCAATGTTAGTTTGTATTTTGTTTCTCAAACAGATAATATCGACCCGTCTTCATTTTGGGAAAATTGCATAAACCAGTGTATGCCTTAATTGAAATCAACACAGTGGTTCTCAAATCAAAATGTGAATCTAAAAGACACAGTGTTTGGCGCTAAAACAGGACACCACTGTTTTGTATCCCAAGAGCCTAATTCTAATCTCAGTTGGTTATTAACTTACATTTACGGATAAATTTAACCCTAACAAACACCGAAACATGTCCGATCAACATATACAAGCAAATAGACATAGTCAACGGTCGGAAAAATATACTAAATAAATCATAATCCGCGCAACATGTATAGTTCTCAAGTCATATGAATCACAACATATACTAAATAAACCGAGCAACATGTAGTTCAAGTAACATGAATTACACGTGCAATAAACATTAACATACAGTTTAAACATTTACGGATAAATTTAAGTCTAACAAACACTAAAACATGTCCGATCAACATATACTAATTCAACTATAAGCAAATACAACATATACTAGTACTAGTTTAAACATGTAGGGATAAATTTAACTCCGAGAAGCGTGATATACCTACCTGATTAATAATCTTGTCAACCGACACGTCTTTCGCCTCCTCCTCCTCCACTAAACCCCGCCCTTATGTCTTTGAAAAGAAATTTGTTGTTGACTATCTTAAAGCTACTCTGAGAAATCAAACAAACACATATAACTGTGTGTGTTGGGTTTAAGGTTTATGGGTTGTGTTAGGCATTACTAATTTATAGTGAAATGAAGGTCAAGATTTAAAAATGATCAAGTACTAACGGGTACCTGCTACTAGTAGTAGTAGTACAAAGCCCCAGGTTAACGTTACTTATTATTATGGATTTAATAATATTCTTAAATAAGTACCAAGTATAATTTACATGTGTTAAAAACAAGAATATGTAAATATGTTACGACTTCTTAAAATCACATGTGATCATTTCCAGACGTAACTAAAAAAATATCGAAAAAAATTTCGTCAAAAGTATATAAAAATGCCTTGGTATACATAATAATAATTTTTCATGCTAAACATACTACTCCATTCTGTCCTAAATTAATATTCATTTTCTTTTTAAATGTCTCAATTTAATAATTGTTTATTACTAAAAATAGCTAGAAAAAATTAATTAAGTTAACTATATTAACATTATTTGAAAATTATTATTACAAACTTTAGAAAATACTTTAATTATTTAGTTAAAGGTAAAACTATCATTCTACTAAAAAGTAAAAAAACAAAAAACAGTAATAAATACATTTTTCTTAAATTGTGTAGTTTTTTTTTTAGGGACAATAATTTTGGGACGAGGGAGTAAGTAATAAAAAAACAAGGGTGACAATTCGGGTTAGGTTTGGGTTGACAGGTTGACGGGTCAGACTACTTTAATCTGAAACTGACTCATTTAAATAATCGGGTCAGCTATGTCAACTCTAACCTGTTTACACATAACCCAAACATGACTCATTTAACCCATAGAGTCGAGATCCACAAAGAACACATCCCAATCAAAGAACAAAACATGTGATCATGGCCCTTGATCTAATCTCCATCCAATGGCTATAATTAAACCATACAAAATATATAAAACCCTAAAAATAACCACCCACCTCTCATTTAATTATTTATTTCTCTCCCTTGAAAAAACACACACACAACTGTACCTTCATCCTCTCCGCCGGAATCACAACCACCCTCGCCGGAAACACAAAAAACCTTGTCGGAAACACCACAACCCTCGCCAGAAAACGTAACAACCATCGCCGCTTAATTCCAACACTGTAAATCACCGAAAAAAACAACAACAATCATCGGAAATACAACAACCTCGTCGGAACCACCATAAACTTCCCCGGAAAACGTTGATTTACCTAAAACACACACAATCACTGTTAAAAATGAATGAATATCAATGAAATGATGTTATGGAAGTCGTTAAACAGGTTGATCTAAACAAACAAGTTGTTGAGTCCGATAATGAGCTTGAATCTGATACTGAAGATGTTTTACCAGAAGTCGTAGATCCAGATGCTGTTATAGAAGAAGTTACATGTAAAATTACATGTGATTTTTTAGCTTTTACTTTTTTGTTTCTTATTTATAAGGTTTTGATTATGCCTGTAAGTGTTTTTTATAAATAAATTCAAATCACATATGATTGTTCTGTGATTCTATTGTTGTATTGCTCTGCGATGAAACAAATCACAATCACATGTGATTCTAATGTGTTGTAATGGTTTGTTATAAGAGGATTAGAATAGATTGAAACAAACAAGATTTGGTTTTCATTTAAGGAGTGAATCACATGTGATGTGATTCGGGTGAATCACATATGATTATGGTGAATCACATTTGATTCTAGTGTTCTCTCTTGGTTGTTATAGATTGAAACCAATTAGCATAGGCTAAATTACATGTCATTCGGTTGTTATATTATCATGAATCTCATGTGATTTTGTTTTTTGATATACGAGTTGTATAAAAACACACACTCACCCCGTAACATATTATCCCACCCGTCGAAAAAGTAACAGATCAATATATTAGGAACCTTATGTACAAAGAATTTCTATACCAGTTGAGGGGACCTACTTTGATACATTAATGAGAACTTGTCCAAAGTATCCAAAAGCAATGAGAAAGAAGAAGGCGACACCAATTATTGGTGTTTGAGCTCTTTTTAGTTTGTAAATTCTTTTTACTTGAATGTACTGGTAATAATAATATTTGTAGTATGTGATTTACTTAATTAATATAATAAATTTGTTAGTTACTTGATCAAATTTTCTATCTAAAAAATCATATGTGATTCCTCTAAATCACATGTGATTCTTTTTATAATCACAAGTGATTCAATTTAGAATCGCATGTGACTCATGTTTTGTTATTGTGTGATTTAATTAATACTCCCTCCGTCCCATATTAAGTGTCCATTTTTGACTTTTTGAATTCTTTTTCCATAAACTTTGACCGTAAATATTTTTCTTTATGTTATATAATGCTTACTGAAAATTATACCAATGAAAAATACATTCGAAACTCTATCCATTCATATATTTTGCATTGAGTATCATATAACATAAGAAGAAATAATTAAGGTCAAAGTTGAAAAAAAAAGACTTTTCAAAGTCAAAAATGGACACTTAATATGGGACGGAGAGAGTAATTAAATTTGTTAAAAATCATTAGATCAAATAGATGTTGTATATAAAATTCACTTGATCAAATGTTGTATATAAAAATCACACATAAGCAGAAATTGAGAAATATAACCCGATACTTACTGTGACATTTTTTAATAATACATCAAATAAGACTAGAAAAGACCCTATAATATCAACAAAAAAATATAGACAACGAGGTTGTACTCGAATCTCCGCGAAGCGTGCGGGACTATACATTGCAACAGACCGATTAACCCAAGGACTATTTGCGTTAATTGTTTCTTGATTTTTTTACGGAAATAGTCCTTGAGGTTAGCGTTCCGTTGCAAACTTAGTCATTAAGGACTAGCTTTGCAACGAACCGATAACCTCAAGGACTATTTCCTCAGTTTTTTAAAAATATATATTAAACTTCAATTTTTTTTATAAATCGTACGTATGTAAGAAGCATTCCAATATTAGGCTCGTTTTGTTCGCAATTCGACGATCTTTTCAATAACATTTTTTTACGAATAAATCGATAGATATGTGTTCCATATTTGATAAATAAAGTTTGTTATATAAAAAAGTCGTAAATAAGTAAAAGTTTAAAATCAATAAGTAACTTTTTCACATACTTTAGATGAGTGCGTTAAAAGATTTTTTGTTTATTTTTTTTACCCTGTAAATGGTGAAGTTTTTTTTTAATATTTAGGGCCCGTTTGGTTTGTAGATGGGTTTGGATTAGAATTTGAATTTTGTTTTGGATTTGTATTTGGTTTTGGGTTGAAAGAAAAAGTAAGAGCGCAAATAAAAAGTAATTTATAAATTATTGTACGAGGCATGCAGACTCGATGCGTTGTCACACGGCCTGGAAATTGTATTTTGGGGTAATTGTGTATGAATAATGGCCGCTTGCTTCGTAATTCAAGATGAAATGACGTTTTGTTTTTTTGATGTTTATTATCATACAATAGGGGCGTAATATGAGTTGCCGTTAACGAGTTGACCATTTATAACCGTAACCCTTTTGTAGTAGCATAACTTGTCACCTCCAATTTAATACGTGTGAATTTGATTAGTTTGTAAATTGGGTAACGTAATGCATTTCGTGACGGTTTCAGTGAGCGTGTTATCTAAACGAATGTTTAGTGGAAAGTGTTTCGTTTGCAGACGGACGTTGTGGAAGGCTAACAGATTTTAGGTGAACACTGTTAGTATAAGGATGTGTTATGAGTTGGACCCTAATATTGTTTTTAGGAGGGTTATATCTTAATGTTTCGATGCCCACGGTTAATAATCTAATAGTAGATTGTGTATTGGTTGTATCTAATTGAGGGTAAACATTTACGCAATTACATAAAATAACTATCCTTAGTACACGTCATATTTGCAAATCATCATTTATGGAAGCAAATAAGCTCATGGCCATTAACTTAAATATCACAGTTAAAGATACAAAATTACATAACTTTGTGAACTTAAGTATCATTGTATTCGTAAGATCCAAAAATATACAGGCAAACTTGAAAGTGACACCATTCGACATAATCTTAATTTCTAACATTTTATATGACATGGGATTTTAATAGTGAACTGTTATGAACCTCATGTGAAATTCATCTTCAAACTCCCTTGCGAAAACATATTGTCTACCTGTCCCATCTCCCATGGGTCTATCCAAGCAACTATGCTCGCTGAGCTAAACCCGGACATCTAAAAGGCCATCGTGTACAGCTCGGGATCCTACTTGTACATAAGCACCCTGAAGCAACCATGTAGCATTAGATCTAAACGGATCTGCAGAGTCCATAATGCAGATGAACCCAGCGGATCAGCAGTGAACCCAGCTGCTTTCCAGCAGTAAAGGTACTTGTCAATGGCTGGAAGTTCCAAAAAATAAGAAACAATAGATGTAACCTGATGATATTGGTCAAATACTGAAGTAATAGAGCGAAACATAATTTTTTTACCTGTATAACATGTCTAGTCCCGCATCTTCATCCCGTTGCTCCATCCTCCTTTGCTCCATATTAGGAATAATAAGATAAATTTTAATAACTTAGTGAAGAAATAAACTCCTAATTAGTAGTTTTATGATTAACGTGATTATTTAAATTGTAATGTTAACCTCATTCGCTATCAGGATCAGTAAAATATTTGCACCTTGCATAATGAACTTGGCTTATCACATTTGTATTTTCTCTTTAATACATGTTTAGTTGTGTAAGATAGATTGTTTCATTTTGTGAACCTGTATACTGCAACAAAAAGATGGGCATAATATCCTTAATAGATAGTAAATTAAAACCACAATATGTACAGTGTATTCTAATTGTCTCTCTGCATCGTAATTAACAAATAGAAACATACCAATAGGGCAAAATCATTAGGGGTTGTTTGTCTTGCACCCCCTCATAACGAGTTCTTATGCATTCACTTTGTAACGAGAATACAAAGATCTTACCTGAGATTTCGTTCCATCTTGTTATAGCTTTCTGCATCAGTCTTCTCGACGTTCTTGAGTAATGGCAAGCATACATGTCATTTGTACATGAATAAGTGCAGATGTATACATCATACCAATATGTATAATGCTTATTCCTTTGTCAAAAGATGAGCTTTATAATAGACATTTGAATTGAAAAATTAGAAAAATAAATAGCAGAGTAGGAGTTAGAACTGACCATAGTTCAATTCCAAGCTAAAACCTCAGATTATGTGCTTTTAACAACTACCAATAGCAAGTCTTGGCTCTTTTACATTGTCAAACTGCTACTCTTTCAAACTCACAGGTTGGTAGGCATTGTATTTTATATCCGATTTATTTAGATTTCCCATTTAAACCTCAAGACATGAAACACTTGGGTCGACCACATTATAATCAAATGAACAAAAAGAATCCCTCTAAGGTATATTATCAGGATACAACTAAATTTAATACATGGATCATGTTATATGCATTTGGTATATCGTTGTTCCTTGCAACATTACTATGCGGTTCCTTGATAAATCTTACAAACTGACCCATTTAGCCTTTATTGATAAGAAAGGTAAAACTAACTTTAGCAACTCTTCAAAATATCTACCACTCAAAAACTATGAAATCACTTATGTAGAAAAAGCATCTTCACTTACTGATAAGTTTATCAAATTACTAAATTATTAGTAGACTTTACTTACCATAAGTACAATTTGGGTAACTTCAACCAGCTTGGTTTGGTTCCTTTAGACCATCCAAAAAAAAAAAAAGAAAAAAAAACAAAAAAAAAAAAAAAAAAAAATGAAAAATGAAAAAAAAATAAAAAAAAAAAAAAAAAAAAAAAAAAAAAAAAAAAAAAAACTAAAAACCGAACATCTTTCTATCAGGAGCTCCCGAATCGGTCAGAGACAACAACTGCTGTGATTGCTGCTCAATGCAGTTCATTTCCAGCATGGTGTACGCCTGCCAGTAAGGGACATATGTATGCTCAGATATAAAGAGGCAAAGCAAACAACAATAGTCTGCTAAAAATCATATTATAGGATGGAACATGTTATACTTCATATATAGTAGAGGTGTCATGATGGGTGGGTTTGGGTAAAAAGTCAAAAAAAATTGTGGGTGTAACGGGTCCCCAAATCTTTTGGACTCTTGAAACATGCTGGGTACTTTATCACTTTGCTTGAGTATTTAGTCTTTTCTTTACTTCATAAACCCGCAAACATCAAATGTGTTGAAAGTAGTATAACCTGCAATTGTCAAACACAAATACATTTGTATAGATATTGATAGAACATAACAAAATCAAATGTGTTGAAAGTAGTATAAAAAGTTAAAAACATGTAACGTTAAACTATATAACAGCCTAGTCATTTTATAAACACAAATACATAATATTGTCATTTTATAAACATGCTATCTGGAAAAAAGGGTAAAATGATACCTGCACATTCGACTGCAATATTGATTACATAAGAGCATGGAGCTCGAAAGGGAAAATGTTAATTGTTAACAGCTCCGTGCATTTCTCAACATTGGCGGGCTCTTGAACATGCTTTTGGTTCATTACCATCATCCCATTGCAGCTCTGGACAATGTAATAATTTAATACAATAAAACACAATGCATGAGATAGTGTTTGGATATGCATATAAGGGGGTGTTTGGATAGCTAATTATAGGTATCTAATGGTATCTAATGATGTTTGCGCGGTTCAAAACATTTTACAAACGCGCGAATATAGAGTGTTACTATTTAACAAAACCTGTATGATGCGCGTGATTCACAGAAGTGTCCGTTGGTGGAATTGAAGGATCAGCAGTAGAGTGGAGATGATTATTTGGGGACGAAACATTTTCTGCACACGTAGTTCGTCTTTTGGATAGAAGATCTTGGTTAACATCAGTAACATTGGAACTGAGGCGGCGTTTTCGTGGTGGAAAAGACAACGTTCCTGGAGACGTTACAAATTATCAAGGAGTCTGTACTCAATTGATATCCTAGAGAAATGATTTTACTACTTATTCTTATTCTAGGTATATAATGGTATCTAATGATGTTTTTGCGCGGTCAAAACATTTTACAAACGCGCGTAATAAAGAGTGTTACTATTTACAAAACTTGTATGATGCGCGTGATTCGACAAAGTGTCCGTTGGTGAATTTGAAGTATCAGACAGTAGAAGTGGAGATGAGAATATATGGGGACGAAACATTTTCTGCACACGTAGTTCGTCTTTTGGATAGAAGATCATGGTTAACATCAGTAACATTGGAACTGAGGTGGCGTTTTCGTGGGTGATATGACAACGTTCCTGTAGACGTGTACAAAGTTATCAAGGGAGTCTTACTCATTGATATTCTAGAGAAATGATTTACTCTGATTCTTAATTCATGTCCCTTGTTAAGTTTAAGCAACTTAAAGCTAGGTGTTTTAGCTGGAATTGATAAATAATATTTTGATCAAAAGTATGGTTAATAGAAAATGTTTGATTATTAGTCAAATATCTAAATTACCCTTATATATATATATATATATATATATAGAGAGAGAGAGAGAGAGAGAGAGTTAGGATCAAATAAGAAGTTTTCTTAAAATAAGAAGGATAAGAAGTAACTATAACCGCATATCCGAGATGCACCGACTTAAATTAGATGCATCTCTATAATTTTAGATGCATTATAACGCATCATAATGTGTTTTCTAGCTTTTAATTAGATGCATATACGTATATTAGATGCATTTCATTTTTTCTCTTGTTTTTTGTTCCTCTGCATGTGCCAAAATCATGAAAATTAATTTGCACCATCTACGCATCAAATTAACGTTCGAAACTCAAAATGGTGCATCTAAATGAATAAAAATGCATCTAATGCAAGTCGTTGCATCTCAAATGTGTGGTTTTTGTCACTTTTCACCACTTCTTATATTAATTTACTTCTCACTGGATCCCTACTCTATGTGTATATCTATACTCCCTTATAAAGCATGAATAATCCCAACCAAAACCTAATCCTATCACCTTTAAGATTCAGACTCCCGAACCACCATCCAAGCCTAAATTTACACACACTAAACCAACATCCAATCTTAAAAATATTATCAAACCAACAAACAAACACTCACAGTATAACTCACTACTGAATCACACATCTCATTTCCTCAATTCACGCTCTCTCTCTCTCACTCTCTCTCTTAAGAAAAAATCAGTTTCTCTCCAAACTAAAAAATACACATAAACTCATCCCGAATATAAACAAATACGCCACCCCCCATTTGCTCTCATCTTCTTCCGAAACCAACCAAACCAATATCATAATCCGTCTTTCTCACAAGACATAGAAAACAATCACAACCAACTTTGGTGAGTATTCGAGGTATAGTTTGAAGATTTATTTATAGATCTATTTGATTATCTTATATGTTGTAGATCTGTTGTCTCCGCCACCGAAATCCGTTGCCTCCGTTGACGGAATCTG
>BQNB010097456.1:0-25384 GCA_026074375.1 Tanacetum coccineum | reverse complement strand
TTGTGCAAAACACTTGAGTCAGCTGAGTTTTTACAAATTAACAAGTTTTAAAAAGGTTTTATAAGTTAGATGTTAAAAATTGGATTTAACATACTCATTTGAGTGTGTTTAAGATAGTAATAGTCACTAAAAACATCTACACTTTGGTATTTATGGTGTGCCATTATGCATCAGCAGCACCTTCAAGTGAAGGTACTGCTGAATTTTAGGTCTCAATTTAGGCTTGTCATTATAGGATTAAATTTCATTTCTAGCTTAATTTGTTAGGTCTTATTTTCTTTTGAAAGTAGCTAAAAACCTGAAAAACTCAAAAATAGTAGGTTAGTATAGTAGTTTCTTAAATTTTGATTTTTAGCTTATGGTAATTGTTTTTATAGCTTAAATAAGTAGTTAATAAGTTGTTTATTTAGTTTTCAAAAGATTGGCTCCTGATTTGGCTTATTGAGCTTTTGAGCTTAAGCTAATTTTGAGTCATTTGTGCTTTATGCTGAGTTTAGCACTTTCATCGCCAATTTCAATAAGCTTAATGTGTTTCTAGCTCAATTTTCTTTTCATTCATAGATCATGCATATTATAAACTTTCCAAAACACTTTTTGCTTTTTCATATAAGCTTAATTTAGGCTTTTTACAAGCCTTTAAGCAAAATCAATTTTCTTTTCTTTGAGCTTATTAGTGGTTTTCAGTGCATATAGCTTTTATTAAAGTTGTTTACACCAACTTAATCTACAACTTTTCTCTTATAAGATTGTCATGATAAGCACTTTTATTTTCAACTTATTTTTGAGCCTAATTAGGACCTAGCTTGTATACGAGTTGGGCCTTAGGGGTAGCTTTTGTAACATTTTAGTTTTTTTTATTGTCACAGTTAGTCCTCAATTAGTTTTTAGTTAGTTTAATTAGTTTTAATTAATAATTAGGGTTAAGTTTTTAATTAGTTTAATTAAATTAATAATTAGGTTTATTTTTTAAATTAGTTTATTAAAACTTTCAATTAAAAAGTAAAAATTAGGGCTTTTATTTTTATAAAATTTCTTATCATTTTCTCTTTTTAGTATAATTTTTTATATAATATTTTTTGTAAGGTTATTATATTTGCATTTTTATTATTTTTAAGCTTTTAATTAGTTTAAATTTTAGAAAATGCATATCTTAAAATCTAAAGAGTCAAAAAAGTGATTCTTTATCTTAATATTTTATTTTTTTTCTTTGTTTTATTAGGAAAAATATAATTGTTTTACATATGAAAAATATAATTTCAATTATTTGCTATTTTTTTATTATTTTAGGATTTAATTAGATTTAAATAGTTTTTTTTTTAAATCAAAAAATAATCAAAAAAATATTTTTCTTTTTCTTAAAAATTTCTTTTGTCTTAATTTAGGTTTAGGAATTTAGTTTGCATTATTAGGAGTTAATTTTGATTTACTTGTTTATTTGTCGCATTCTATTTGTTTCCCGTAAATCTTTTAAGTGCTTAATTGCTTTTAATTGTTCATTTTAAATTGTTGTTTTTATTTGGTAGTTATAGATCATAAAAATATCTTTGCTTTCATTCAAATCCTAATCCGAGCTTAAACGAGGTTTCAATTGCACAAGTCGTTGGGGAATTTTCCCGGTTAAATATACGTATTATATATTATATTATCTATATTTTTGAGAGTGAATTTTCCTTAGGGAATTTTCTTAATTGCTCTTAAGGTTATATTAGTATATATATTTTATAGTGTATTAAAACTACTATTATGCGTTTTGACTAATTGAAGACCTTTCTTGCGTTTTGCCTAGGAGAGACTCTGCCAATTTCAAAACTTGATTGCGTTTTGTCTCAAGATTGGATTGCGTTTTGTCTCAAGATTGGATTGTGTTTTATCTCAAGATTGGATTGCGTTTTGTCTCAAGACTTGATTGCGTTTTGTCTACTTTTGAAGACCTTCACTGCGTTTTGGTAGAAAGAAACTCTGGCAAAAATTTTCTTCATTACGTTAACTCATTTCAACCAAACCAAATCATAATTAAACAACATATCACCTAGTCTAACAAACAATCATCACTTTTAACATACAATCACTAATCATTGTTCGATCAAATTAATCATTTCACAATCAATTAAAATGGCTAATCTTTCGGAAGACATACAATGTGTCGGTTCCGATACCTGACCACCTATGCTTGATAGGACTGACTTTGCATCATGGCAACAACGTATTTGACTGTATTGTCGGGGTAAAGAAAATGGGGTGAACATCTTGAAGTCAATTGATGAAGGACCTTTTCAGATGGGAACATTTAGGGAAACTCTTTCAGAAGGAAATGAAGGTGCCTTACATCTAGGTCCAAAACGACCTCGTGTCTATTCTGACCTGTCACCTGAAGATAAGGATAGGTACAATGCTGACATTCAGGCAACAAACATCATACTTCAAGGGTTGCCAAAAGATATATACTCTCTTATCAATCATTACACAGATGCAAAGGACATATGGGACAATGTGAATATGCTCCTAGAAGGTTCGGAATTAACAAAAGAAGACCGCGAATCGCAGCTATATGATGACTTCGAATACTTTTGTCAGCACAAAGGAGAGACTATTCATGATTACTATGTTCGGTTTGCCAAACTCATCAATGACATGCGTAACATCAAGATGACCATGTCCAGAATGCAGTTGAATTCTAAGTTTGTTAACAACATGTTGCCGGAATGGGGTAGATTTGTAACATCAGTGAAACTCAACAGAGGCTTGAGGGACTCCAACCATGATCAACTGTATGCTTATCTAAAGCAGCACGAGGCACATGCCAATAAGAACAAAATGATGTTAGACCGGTTCACTCAACACACAGTTGATCCTCTTGCCTTGATGTCCAATGTAGCACCTCAGCAGTACAATTCATAATCATCCACAAATCCATCATCCACATATGTTCCACCACACTTTGCTGATAACTCTCAACTTGATTCGGGACTCTCCCCAACAGACAACTTAATTGAGAATTTAACCAACACACTTGCCCTTCTCACCCAATCATACAAAACATACCTTCCTTAAACAAACAATCAACTCAGAACTTCATCAAATCCTCGGAACCAAGCCACAGTTCAAGACGGCAGGGTTGTGGTTTAGAATGTTCAGGGTGGACAAAATATAGGACAGGATAACAATGCAGGGGGTGCAGGTACGGCTGGTTATAGGGGAGCTCTGAACAGAGTCGAGAATGCTAATCCTAGTCAAGCAAGGCAGGTTAAGTGCTACAACTGCAACGGTATAGGCCACATAGCAAGGAACTGCACTCAGCCTAAGCGACCACAGAACTCCGAATACTTCAAAGACAAGATGTTACTGATGCAAGCTTAGGAGAATGGAGTGGCATTGGATGAAGAACAACATTTCATCAAGTAACATGACTTACACTATTGATGAAGATGTGGATGAGCAACCTGTTCAGGATTTAGCACTCAATGTGGATAATGTGTTTTCAATCGATGACTGTAAATGCTTTTTGATTCTGATGTTTGATGAGGCTTCCCATGTCAACAACTATGTTCATGGCTAATCTATCATCTACAGATCCTGTTTATGATAAAGCCGGTCCATCGTATGATTCGGACATTCTATCTGAGGTACACGACCATGATCAATATCAGGATGCTGTTTGTGAACATCATGAAGAACACGAGATGCATGACGATGTACAACCAAACTACGTTGTTGACTCGCATGCCGATTATACGAGTGATAGTAATATGATTCCGTATGATCAGTATGTAAAGGACAACGCAGTGCCAGTTGTACAAAGCAATGTATCTTCTGTTCCAAATGATGCATACATGATGATATATAATGATATGTATGAACCTCATGCCCAATCTGTCTCTAAAACAACACGGAACATAGTAGTTGATAATTCACTAACTGCTAAACTTGCAACATATAAGGAACAAGTTGAACTGTATGAAAGACGGGTCAGGTTTGAATTAACGGAAAGAGAACAAAAGATTGATAAATAATTAAGAATAGTTATCACTGACCGCAATAATAAGGAAGAAAATTTGAAAAAGGAACTTCATTCTATAAAATTGCAACTTGCTTCTACCATCAACCATAACAAGTCAATGGTAGAAGAAGTTACGTCTTGGAAAAAGGATTTTAAACAGAAAGAAAACAAATACCTTGAAGAATTTTTAGACATGAAAGCTTTAAAAGAAAAGGTCGAGGATAAACTATACAAACAAGACTAGTCTCTTCAAACAGTTTACATGTTGTGTAAACCAAAGCCCTATTATGATGAACTGAATAAGGTAGCTATTCGTTACAAGAACCCTTTATGCCTCACCCGTGCAAAACAAGTTCATCCTGCTTTATATAATGGTCATGAAATTATCAAAACCAATCATGTCCGGACCATAGTGCATAACTCAGAGGATACCTAGAGATAGCTGAAATCACTAGGAAGAAAATAAATGCCAAAATGAAAGACCCAGAGTGTGTACAAAAGAAAGTTAAGATCACACCACCTGATTACTCGAAAGAGAATTATTTAGCGACTTTCACACCACAGAAACAATTAATCCCTGAGCATTTATTTTGGTCTCAAGATCTCATCAAGATGAAAGTCGAAGCTCTCAAAACGCAGGCCACGCCTCAAGGCCAATCAAAGCGTTGATGGTGTATCCTCCAAATACACGTGCAACGCTTGTCCCAAGGGTGCTTCCAACAAAGAGTCAAGTAAAAATTAACATTTTTGCACTAATACAACTCTTTTTGGACTTTGAAAAAACTTGTAACAAGAGAATCACACCAACGGGGCTCACTGAAGGGGAAAAGGGTTTTGAACAAACCAAGGCATGTTATCAGCACCGGGTCATACTATTTTTCCAAAACACTAAAGAACATTTTTGAGGGCTATTCAAAAGGCTCTAACTAAGAAATAAAGAAATTAAAGATTTTTTTGAAGAGATGTGAAGCTAAGGTTGACAAAATATGTATAGATATGTGAAACATAATGAGATTGAACGGAAAAACCTTTTTATTTCTAATGATAATTTAATTGCTGACTGCTTGTCCAAAGAAGTGTTTTATGTTGCAACGAATTATGAGCTTAATGTATCTAGTTTTACTGAAATGCATGATGCCCACACTAGTCTTAAAGCACCTTGTCTAGAACTTGAAGTTGAGATTTATAATTTACGTGATAAGATTCAAAGATAATCATAATGAGTTATAAAACGATTCCAATCTTGAGGTAAATTCATTTAAATCTGAGTTAAAATATTAAAACCCTAAGAAGTTTTGGAAACAACACATCTCCACCTGCTCGAGATGTTCCTGATTTTGACTCAGTTTTTGTAATCGAAAAGATGAAAGCCTCAATTCAAGTAGAAAAAAAAAAAAAAAAAAAAACATAAAAAAAAAAAAAAAAACAAAAAAAAAAGAAAAAAAAAAAAAAAAAAAAAAAAAAAAAAAAAAAAAAAAAAAAAAAAAAATAAAAAAAAAAAAAAAAAAAAAATAAAAGAAAAGACAACGCCATCAAAAAATTTAGAATGCAGATCTCTCAATTGAAAGAAACCCGTAGTGAAGCATACCGTACACTTGATTTCAGGACCTTAGACTTTCAGATCACTTAATTAACTGAAAAAATCAATGTTATTCAAGAACAAAGATGACTTTTAGGAAAGAAATGACAAGATTAAGCAGCATTACATAGATTGCAGATTCTATTAAGATCACGCGTGCTAAGCATCTAGAACAGACAACTGCCCTATTAACTAAAAATGAGAGTCTAAAGGTCCAAATACAGAATAAGCTGTCATGTGTCAATAAGGATCATGTAAAACCAAAAGTTCTTGCACCAGGAAAGTATGCTATAGATGTTGAACCTATTCCCCCTCGCAATAGGAACAATAGGGAAGTGCATCTAGTTTATCTCAAACACCTTAAGGAAAGTGTGGAAACCCTTCGCGAGATCGTAGAGGAAGCTAAGGTTGAAAGACCATTAGATAGCTCACTTGCATCAGCTTGCCTTTACACCAAACACTCTCAGGAATTGTTAGAATATGTGATTGGCACTTGTCCAAAAGACCTAAATACACGAGATAACAAGCATGCTTCTACCCCTTTACCTAAGAAAAAGCAAGTCACTTTTGAGGAACAATGTGCAATGTCAAAAAGTAACACACACAAACCTGTAGAGCAACTGAACTGTCAGAAGACTAATGTCCATGTGCCTCCTTCTACAGGAGTAAACAGTTGCACTGATGCTAGCAGATCACAGCCTAGGAGCAATACCAAGAAAAATAGGATCTTGCCAGATCCCACCCCCCCCCCTAAGAGTGTCAACATGAAGAAAGTAGAAGAACACCCTAGGACAATTAAGTCTAGTCTGAAAACCACGAATCATGTTGATTCTAGTATTAGCTCTAAGCATACTGTAATTAATTCAAATTCTCATTCTGTTTGCCAAACATGTAACAAATGCTTAATTTTTGCAAATCATGAATATATTTGGTGTTTACTTATTTGCACTTCAGTGAATGTATCCCCTTGTGTAAAAATGTTGTCGTATGTTTAACAAGATTGGAAAACCTAAGCAAGTCAAGCAAGTATGCAAACCAACAGGCAACATACTTACGACTATCGGTTATCAATGGATGCCCACAGGAAGAACATTTACTTTAGGAGAATAATGCCCTTTAACTAGGCTCACTAAACCTAACATAGTGTTGGCTATTGCTTATGTTAACCCAAGGGAAACCAACCAAAATTGGGGATCCAACTTTCTAAACTCTCCATATTCGTCTGTTTTCAAATGCAGGTCGTACAGATCGTCCTTTGGTATTTGGACTCAGGCTGTTCAAAACATATGACGGGGGATCGCTCGCGGCTCAGAATTTTTGTAAAAAAGTTCATTGGGACGGTTAGATTCGGGAATGACCACTTTGGTGCTCTCATGTATTATGGAGACTACATTATTGGTGAAAGTGTGATCTCCAGGGTATACTATGTGGAAGGACTGGGACACAATATGTTTTATGTCGGACAATTTTGTGACTCTGATCTAGAAGTTGCCTTCAGGAAGCATTCTTGCTACGTTCGAGATACGGATGGTGTTGAATTAATTAAAGGTTCTCGTGGTTCTAATTTGTACACTATCTTGATAGAAGACATAATGAAGTCCTCTCTGATTTTCTTGTTGTCCAAAGCCTCCAAGAACAAATCATGGTTGTGGCATCAGCGTTTAAACCACTTGAACTTCGGTACCATCAATGACCTTGCAAGAAAAGATTTAGTACGAGGCTTACCTAGATTGAAGTTTGAGAAAGATCATCTCTACTCCGCGTGTCAACTAGGAAAGAGCAAAAAGCATACCCACAAACCCAAAACTGAAAACACCAACTTAGAAGTTCTTAATACCCTTCATATGGATTTATGTGGACCGATGCAAGTTTAAACAATTAATGGGAAGAAATACATCTTAGTCATTATTGATGATTATTCGAGGTTTACTTGGGTTAAGTTTTTGAGATCGAAATATGAGACCCTAAAGGTTGTCATCAAATTTCTAAAGCAAATACAAGTCGGTCTCAACAAAACTGTTAGAAACATCCGTACCGATAAAGGCACAGAATTTGTCAATAAAGATTTGACTGATTATTATGAACGTGTTGGCATTTTTCACCAAAAGACAGTTCCGAGGACTCCACAGCAGAATGACATTGTGTCACACCCCGCCAAGGCGGAAACGCGAGGCGTAAACAAGAATAGATATCATCACAACACATGGTGTCTATATAGAGAATACTAAAATGCATACAATAAAGTAAAGTATAGACACGAAGTGTCATAACAATACCTATAACTAACCAAAACATAAAAGGCGTCTTTATTGATGAAAAAGAGGTCTCGTCAATAAATGACATGCAAAAACATAATCCAAACAATTCATGCAAACGCATTTATTCAAACAGAAAGCATAAATAACTCCAAGCATCCTACGGTCTCTTCTAGCCACTTCGCTCTATCTTAACACCATTAAGCTCACATGAAAATGATGCTTAAAAATGTCAACACAACGGTTGGTGAGAGTCATAGGTTTAAGACTCACATTATAAACCTTTCAAACCAATAACTGCGATTATCAAAACAATATAGAACAATTATGCCTCATATGAACTTATGCTAACATGCAATCCACACACTAGGTAGGAACGTTACCCCCGATCCATTTCAACAACTAGGTAGGAACGTTACCCTCGATCCATTTCAACAACTGGGTAGGAACGTTACCCCCGATCCCATATGTCACTTACGCATCTAAAAGTCTACCAGCTGGAGCTTATACTTAGGCCTGGACCCGCGCTCTCTCTATCGCTCGAATATACTGGCGTACCCCTCCGATCCCAATTCACTATTATTGAGTAGGCGTACTCCCCGATCCCAAATCAATAACACTTGACATGTCAATATAGAACATGCAAGTAAACCACATTCAACATGCAACAATAAGTCATATAGCAATCACATAATGTCCGCATGAAAGCAAAACACATAATCACAGCAATTCAAAATATTTAGCATCATTTCCATCCTAATATAAAAACATTTAAAAGTGGGAGTATGAAACTCACCTTTGCTTAGCTCTCAAAACTTCCAACAAGGCTTTACAATTAACTAGTACAAATCTAAGCAACAAAATACCTCGTGTTACACGCTACTAAGCCGAAAGATTAATGTACATGTAACATTCATATGATGGATGTATATGATGTTTTATTAACCCCATGGGTCACCTTGACACCATACCCAACCTTAACCACTTCATTAACATGTTACTAGTTTTAATCACAATTCTACCAAAACTGCAGAATTTTGACGTGACTTATCGCATTCAAAACCCTGACTTAATGACCTCCATAATTCAAACCAAAAATCACCTATGTTCATTAATGAGTATATTAACTACCTGTGAACTTCACAAAAGCCAATTATATACACAAAGTAAAACTCCCCCCCTTAAGGGAAAATCCAAAAAACTCAAACAGTCCCCAATTTAGGTCTGGATTGCGTACTAAGAAGTTTAGCTTAAACATCATACTTAGGTCTTCAAATAAATTAATTTCCTTTGGGATATTAATAGAGACATAATACTTAACTACTTTAGAAGGGTTAAGTCCAATTCATAATTTAAATAGGGTTTTTACTTCTCACAACTTAACCTAAATCTGACCTAAAAACTCAGCATTGACAACGAATCTTGTTTGAATTATTTAAATACCTTCCACTTACTTTTAATTCATGAAACCTAAGGGGTTTGAAAGTAGAGCTCTCTGAAGATAATTTTAGGCTTTAAATCATTTAAAAGGTTTCCGTAAATCAAGTTATGACCTCGCAAGATGAACCCTTCTAAACTGCAACAATTTAACTCCGAATTACTAACCCCTAAATACCCTAATAACACATGATTTAACTTCAATTAACAATATAAAAACGATTTTAAAAGATAAAAACCCTAAATTTATAAATCTTACATGAACCCTAATCCATCATATTAATTATTACATGTGTTATTAATTTTAATATAACAAGAATTGATAAATTAACTAGAATTGATCAAAGATTAGAAATTTTACCGTGATAACAGAATCCCTAAATTTTTTTCTCTTCTTTTCTCCTCTTGAAACCGATCGAACTAATGGGGAGAGGGTTTTTGGGGATTTAATTTGTATTTATAGGCTACTAGAGAAGTTTTAGATAATTCCTAATTGGAATTTGTTTCCAACTAAAACTCCTTTTCTTTTTCTTTTTTTTTCTAAATTCGTTTTTACTATTCATGGGTAAAAAAAAATTTCTTTTATTAATTAATTAATTATCTTTATACCTTAGGTTTTATAAAAACCTAAGCTAATTTGTTAAACCATTTTACTTGAAAACTACTTTCTAAAAATAACTTTTCATTTCCAAATTTACTTTCTAAAAATAGAAAGTCTTCCAAAAACTCTCATATTTTAACAAACTTATTTCTTTCACAAATGACACACTTCTCAATTTAATCCATCACCTAAATATCCACATATTAACCAAAACAATTCTCTCAAAATACCCAATCAATTACATCATCACTATAAGTGACCTAAAATTAAATTTCTCATCAAATAGACTCATTTCCCTTAACTTAACCACTAAAAACCCCCCCTTAAAAACGGTATGGGGGGGGGGGGGGGGGGGGGGGGGTTTTTTTAAATTAACTAACACAAAAATACGTATACGTATAATAACTTACACAATTAACGTAAACCGCTCGATCACCAAATCATTTCCTGTCACCAAAAAATGAATGAAAATGAACTTCACAAAATTCAACACAAATCCAATCCCATTGAGACGATCACGCTCAATAGATTGGTTATCCAATCTCACATATCCCACACAAATACATATAATCTCACATAAACACATAAAATCACATAAACCATACATTACAACAGATACATTTAGGTCAACACTACGGTTTGACCAACCTGCTCAAGTCATGGTTGTCACAGTATCCCCACCTTGAGAAAATCTCGTCCTGAGATTACTCACTCGAGGCAATTAGCACATCGACAACAAACGTGAGGACACTTAGACCTCATTTGATCCTTGCGTTCCCAAGTAAGCTTAGGACCACGCTTCGAATCGCAACTAACTTTCACTAATACCATCATACTACGCTTTTACTTATGACATCTCGGTCCACAACATCAACAGTTTCTTGACAAAACAAAGAGTCTTGTCAACCTTAATCTCGACTAACTTCCATAATCCGAATCCAACTGCTAATGACTTTGCTTACCCTCACAAGGGTGCAATTAGCAACACAACAACCCCAAACGAAAAGAAGCACCCTACTACATGAACCTCACTTACGCATCAAGAAAACTCATCAAAACTCTTAAGTTGTTGTAACAACGACATTTACAACCCTACCTCGGCAACTCATCAAACAGAACTGTCTTGAACTCAAGTTATAAGTTGTTACAAACTCAACCGTTTTTGAAGAATTGCTCGACTTCGAGTGATTCCATAAATAAAATAACCAAAACACACAAAACGATTTTAAGGGAATACAAGGTCTACCAAGAACATTACGTACCATCTTTTACTAATACTCTCACGATATCTTGCTTAAGACAAATGTATATACTAGCTCATAAGACAGAAATTCTCAACCGAATTATAGTCCAATCCCTCAAGGACTCACAAGATATGTCCTACCGGATAACCCTGTTTTCTACTTGTATTTCTTTCCAACGTACTACACCTCTCAAGTGAGACCTACCACCCTCCCATAGACCTATTCAACAATAATTTAAAAGTTTCCCATTACTACAATCTAACTTTTTCAACAAGAGTTGGCTGCCTCAACCTTTCTCGTATTACCACTATCTTGTTGGTTGTTTCTTGCACCAAATTCGATCCATTCAACTCACTCTCTCCAGTTACGGCCCATAAAACAGTAACCTACATTCCTTTCCATACCATGGTTTAAATAAAGCACATCCATACTCGAATGATAATCCCCACCTTAGGAAAAAAACTCATCTCACAAAAGTGAGTATTCCAAGTACCTCTAAAATCTACCATACACGTCCTAAGCATAGCTAGAAATGGGGTGACTTAGTCAGTCCATTGACTACACCCAAATCGCATCGTATCCACCACTCACACTTGGTAACTTGACAACGATATCCTTAGTTATCCTTTCCCACTTCCACTCGGGTAACACAGGTTGTAGCAACAATCTTGAAGACCCTTGATACTCAACTTCCACTTACGAATAAGCTAAATACTTACTACCGCAGCTAGCTATATCCTTCTTCATACTCGACCATCGATTAGTTAACCTAAAACCACACAACATCGTATCCGCTCCAGGATGGATAGAATACTTTGCGTATACCCTCTTCAATACCAAGGTCCCTTACATTCTCTCAAATGGAGGACCGAACTTGTCTACCAATATGAACACTCTCTAACTCCTTTTCACACTTGTTGGTCCAAGCCACACAACATCTTAATGTTGACCTTCTTGCTTGGACATTTTATCTTATGCCACCAACATCCTTTTCTCAAACCTAGATTGGATCATCGTACATCTATCCGAACTTCATTCTTGGCTTCACTCCTTCTTCCTACTCTACGGTACAACATCTATATTTTCCTTTCCCAGATGGTACTTGGCCTCAAAATCAAACTCACTAAATAACATTCATCCATCATCTTTGCCTCATGTTCAATCCTTCCGATTGAAAGTATGTTGGAGACATTCATGATCCATATACGATACTCTCATGTCTCGTTCACTTAAATGCCTCTAGCATTATAAGGCAAAACCTACCACGTTAGCCATGCAATCCTTCATAAGAACCTTCAGTTGTCGCGACGTACAAGCAATCACCTTCTCCCTTTTCCAAGCATGCTTCCAAATCCTTGCTTCGCGCGTCATAATATACTACGAAATCGTCTGCTCCTTCCGGCAATGCCAAGATCGGCTCATTACCCATTTGATTCCTTCCACATCTAGATAGCTTCCTCTTTGCTCCGCTTCCACATTGTTGGAAAACTTCACGTACATCTTCTCTTCCTTCACTGACTCCAGGATCATCTTTACGTGCGTATCATACTCCTCCTTAGACTTCGAGTCGGTTTAAATATCGTCTGTATATATACGTTAACTAGCTTGTCTATATACGGCCATGCACACCCGGCTCATTAACTCCATGAAAACCGCTGGTGCATTGGTTAACCCAAAAGGCATAGCCGTAAACTTTAACGTGTCCATTACGCATCCTAAAAACAGTCTTAGCTACGTCATCCTCGTACACCCTCCTTTGGTGACATCACATACGAATTTTCTATCTCACTCTTCTTGAGATAATCTATGCACATTTCCAAACTACCCAACCTTTCTTCCTACCAATCAATACGAATGTCTTCCCACAACGATTTACCATTCGAACTAAACCCTCACACTTGCAATCTTGCAATATTCCAAACAACTCGTGCCTCTCAAAAGGCTCAAATGACACAGCCATCACAAATCGGCGTCGCTCTTTGTACTAATTCCATACGAAATCCCATCCACGACGAGGGTTAAAACCTACCATCAACTCTATAACCACGCCATGAAGAAATACCAAACATCACAATGCACCAATTGATGTACCCAAAATCACAAATCCAAAATTAAGAAGCAACCGAATATAAACATCGACATAACGAACGAACCCCAGACCTAACAAACGCATCCACGATGCTAGAAACACCCAATGAATAATACCACGTACCACGACCCATTAATTAAAAGATTAAAAACATTTGTACCAAAACCGACTTTTTACCCAAGGAAACTTTCCCTCATAACCTTATACCAATCATTTTAAAACAACAGAATCACCTTAGTTAATAATGCCAAAAGATTGTTTTTTTTAAGTGTAAAAATAAATTTAAATTAAATTTTCATAAACTTATTTTAATTATGATTTTATAAAAGAAATCAAAAGATGGTTAAAACAAATGTGTTGCATTTTATTTATATAATTTATTTTTTTTAAAAGAATTTTTTAACACTTAGACGATATGATATCGACTACAACAAAATTACTTTGAAAAGGAATTTATGACTCGCAACAAAAGACATCATGATAGCAAAATAGACTCCCAAAATACCTTAAGGATTCCAATACAAAAATGTTAATTTTTCTTGAAAACGAACACGACAGGAACTCTTGCAAACCAAACAAACCATGAGAACTCATCCATACCAACGGTCATAGAACCGAAACCAAAGAGTATCGCCACCTTAGACAGGGGAACCAATCAAAACGCTGAACGGAGAACATAGAACACTAGTTCTATGATGGCAACTAAAAATACCAACACAGGCATTGGATATCTCAAGGAACAACGAGCAAACTAACCAACTTAAGAATTGCGACGACAACACGAACAGGTATCCGATGTATCCGCAAACGATAGATGAAAGGGAACCTTACCATCTACGCAACCCAACCTAATATAATCACCCAATCGGTTAAGAGAAGAATTCTCTAACCATACAACCATCCTCAACAGGATCTCACATCACATCTACACTACCATCTACACAACTATCCAGACTTACATCCTTACATAATACATACAAGCAACAATGATCAATGCAATCAAAGTCACAAGTCCACGTGTGTGACACCTTTATAATTATGTTTGCGACCATAATTATAATTGCACCTTTTGCACACGCGTACTTACTTCCAAGACCACACCTCTCAATGATAACACACATCTACCACATAGCACTTAATAATAATCCAAATATAACTCAAACATGATAATCCACCTAACGAAACATAAAATCCCAATCGACCAAATGAAACAGAAGTCACATCGTGACCCAAAATATAAAATCAATCCTCGATTATAGTAACGCATCGAGGTAGAAAACGAAATAAACTTATGTTAGGCCTCGCTTGGGTTTGACTTTTCTCTCTCAAAAGTCATCCAACTCCGCGGGTCCAGTGAGGTGAACAATAACAAAGGGATATATACTATTAGATTCCCATAATGAAAAAGTATATATTTCATATTATATAGTAGTAATTCAAAATAGAAAGAATTTCAAAGCTTTTAGGTAGCGGGAACATACGGTAAAATACGTACAACTAACAAACACCTATTCCCTAAAATGCACTATATGAAGGGGAACCCTTAAGCTAAAAGTCTAGGCTCAACCACCTAGTTCTCTATAACCACAGGCTCTGATACCAATCTGTCACACCCCGCCAAGGCGGAAACGCGAGGCGTAAACAAGAATAGATATCATCACAACACATGGTGTCTATATAGAGAATACTAAAATGCATACAATAAAGTAAAGTATAGACACAAAGTGTCATAACAATACCTATAACTAACCAAAACATAAAAGGCGTCTTTATTGATGAAAAAGAGGTCTCGTCAATAAATGACATGCAAAAACATAATCCAAACAATTCATGCAAACGCATTTATTCAAACAGAAAGCATAAATAACTCCAAGCATCCTACGGTCTCTTCTAGCCACTTCGCTCTATCTTAACACCATTAAGCTCACCTGAAAATGATGCTTAAAAACGTCAACACAACGGTTGGTGAGAGTCATAGGTTTAAGACTCACATTATAAACCTTTCAAACTAATTACTGTGATTATCAAAACAATATAGGACAATTATGCCTCATATGAACTTATGCTAACATGCAATCCACACATTAGGTAGGAACGTTACCCCCGATCCATTTCAAACAACCTAGGTAGGAACGTTACCCCGATCCATTTCAACAACTAGGTAGGAACGTTACCCCCGATCCATGAAACCCATAGTGAAGCAGACCGTACACTTGATTTCAGGGCCTTAGACTTTCAGATCACTCAATTAACTGAAAAAATCAATGTTCTTCAAGAACAAAATGAGCTTTTTAGGGCAAAAAATGGAAAGATTAAGCAGCATTACAAGGAATTGTATGATTCTATCAAGATCATGCATGCTAAGCATCTAGAACAGACAACTGCCCTATTAACAATATGGAAAATGAGAGTCTAAAGGTCTAAATACAGAATAAGCTGTCATGTGTCAATAAGGATCAAGTAAAACCAAAAGTTCTTGCACCAGGAAAGTATGCTATAGATGTTGAACCTATTTCCCCTCGCAATAGGAACAATATGGAAGTGCATCTAGTTTATCTCAAACATCTTAAGGAAAATGTAGAAACCCTTCGCGAGATCGTAGAGGAAGCTAAGGCTGAAAGACCATTAGATAGATCACTTGCATCAGCTTGCCGTTACACTAAACACTCTCATGAATTGTTAGAATATGTGATTGGTACTTGTCCAAAAGCCCTAAATACACGAGATAACAAGCATGCTTCTACCTCTTTACCTAAGAAAAAGCAAGTCACTTTTGAGGAACAATGTGCAATGTCAAAAAGTAACACACACAAACCTATAGAGAAACTGAACTGTCAGAAGACTAATGTCCCTGTGACTCCTTCTACAAGGGTAAACAGTTGCACTGATGCTAGCGGATCACAGCCTAGGAGCAATACCAAGAAAAATAGGATCTTTTCGGCTAAGAGCGTCAACATGAAGAAAGTAGAAGAGCACCCTAGGAAAATTAAGTCTAGTCTAAAAACCACGAATCATGTTGATTCTAGTATTAGCTCTAAGCGTATTGTAATTAATTCGAATTCTCATTCTGTTTTCCAAACATGTAACAAATGCTTAATTTCTGCAAATCATGATATGTGTGTGGTTACTTATTCGCACTCTGTGAATGCATCTCCTTTTGTTAAAAATGTTGTGCGTAAAGTTAAGCAAGTTTGGAAACCTAAGCAAGTCAAGCAAGTATGGAAACCAACAGGCAACATACTTACCACTGTAGGTTATCATTGGATGCCCACAGGAAGAACATTCATGTTAGGAGAATAGTGCCTTTTAACTAGGCTCACTAAACCTAACAAAGTGTCAGCAAATACTTATGCTAACCCGAGGGAACCCAACCACAATTGGGGATCCAAATTTCCAAACTCGCCATCTTTGTTTGTTTTCAAATGCAGGTCGTACAGATCATCCTTTGGTATTTGGACTCAGGCTGTTCAAAACATATGATAGGGGATCGCTCGCGGCTCAGGAATTTCATGAAAAAGTTCATCAAGACGGTTAGATTCGCGAATGACTACTTTGGTGCTATCATGGGTTATGAAGACTATGTTATTGGTGAAAGTGTGATCTCCAGGGTATACTATGTGGAAGGACTGGGACACAATCTGTTTTCTGCCGATCAATTTTGTAACTCGGATCTTAAAGTTTCCGTCAGGAAGCATTCTTGCTATGTTCGAGATACGGATAGTGTTGAATTAATTAAAGGTTCTCGTGGTTCTAATTTGTACACTATCTCGATTGAAGACATGTTGAAGTCCTCACCAATTTGCTTGTTGTCCAAAGCCTCTAAGAACAAATCATGGTTGTGGCATCGACGTTTAAACTACTTGAACTTCTGTACCATCAATGACCTTGCAAGAAAAGATTTAGTTCGAGGCTTACCTAGATTGAAGTTTGAGAAAGATCATCTATGCTCCGCGTGTCAACTAGGAAAGAGCAAAAAATATACCCACAAACCCAAAACTGAAAACACCAACTTAGAAGTTCTTAATACCCTTCATATGGATTTATGTGGACCAATGCAAATTCAAATAATTAATGGGAAGAAATACATCTTAGTTATTGTTGATGATTATTCGCGGTTTACTTGGGTTAAGTTTTTGAGATCGAACGATGAGACTCCAGAGGTTGTCATCAAATTTCTAAAGCAAATACAAGTCGGTCTCAACTAAACTGTTAGAAACATCTATATCGATAATGGCACAGAATTTGTAAATAAAGACTTGACTGATTATTATGAACGTGTCGGCATTTTTCATCAAAAGACAGTTCCAAGGACTCTACAGAAGAAGGGCATTGTCGAAAGACGGAACCATACACTTGTTGAGGCTGCTAGGACAATGTTGATCTTTTCTAAGGCCCCGATGTTTCTATGGGCAGAAGCTATGGCTAGTGTGTGTTACACCAAAAATCGATCCCTTATTCACACTCGTCACTGCAAAACCCCATATGAGCTGGTGCATGATAAGAAGCCCAATCTTACCTTTTTCAGAGTCTTTGGTGCTCTTTGTTACCCTACAAATGACAGCGAAGATCTTGGAAAATTACAACCAACAGCTGATATTGGAATATTCGTTGGTTATGCACCTAGCAGGAAAGGGTATAGAATCTACAACAAAAGAACCCGACGTATTATGGAAACTATTCACGTGCAATTCGATGAGCTGACTGAGCAAATGGCTCCTGTGCAACTCAGTACAGGACCCGCTCCTACTTTTCTGACGCCTGGACAAATAAGTTCAGGGCTCGTACCAAATTCGGTTCCTGCAGCACCTTATGTACCCCCCACAAATAAAGAACTGGAGATTTTATTCCAACCAATGTTCGATGAATACATGGAACCTCCTCGTGTTGAAAGACCGGTCTCTCCTGCTCAACGTTTGGACCTAAAAACCATACTTAGACTTCAAATATAAGGCTCTCATTTGGGGGATTTTTAATAGACACATAGAACTAAACTCCTGCAGGTTGGCTAAGCCTAATTCAAATTTTAAGTGAGGGTTTTACACCTTGTAATCTGACCTAAATCTGACCCGTATTTACTACTTTGACAACCTTTCTCATAACCAACAATTGAATGACTTCCCGACCTTAAAAACTTTTGAGGCTGGATGTTCTGGAAACTAGACTCTCTGAGCTACATTATAGACACCGTAAACTTGACAAAAGCGATTACCATCATGGAGATAATCACTCGTAAACACAACCCTAAATTCTGCTCATCCTAAATTAAGTTTTTATCGCAAATCTAACCTAACCAATTGCATGATCATGACCCTAATCAAACCCTAATCATTCTAACATCATTAGATATCATTAATATTCTGAATTCTTAAGAACCCTAGATCCATCATAAATTAATTGTTACATATATATGTTTTTTTTAAAAGTTAAACAAGGAAAAGATCAATACCTAGCGTTCTTACTCGATCCTACACGATCTAGCTCACAAAATCTTGGATCAAAATTTTCTCTTCTTGTTTTCTTGGGGCTGAGGTCGACACACACACAAGGAGGAGAAGGAAACAAAAAAAATGAGTTAGGGTTTTTATTTTCTACAGGTTTTGTTGAAGCCTACAAGTTCTAATCCAACTTAAAAACCCTTTTTTTCCTTTTCTTTTGGGCCGGCCTAAATCCCCACTTATTTATATATATATACTATTATTATACTATTATATATATATATATTTATATATATATATATATATATATATATTATTTATATTATTACATATATTCGCTTAAGTTTTTATAAAAAACTAAGCTAATTTGATTAACCTTTTTACTTAATCGCTACTACTAAACTTTCTAAATATAACTTTCATCTCACCAAAACCACTTTTTTTTTTTAGAAAGTTTGATACAAATTCTATATTTCAATACTTATTTCATTTGTAAAATGCCACATTTCCTATATCGCTTAAACATATTATAAAACTATTGAGTAGCAATGCATGCAACACGTCTTTCATTTCTATTATCACCACACGTGAACGAATGGAATACTTAACACCAAACTCAAACACACTCAAAATGAGATGCCCATATACCTCAAAATGATATCAAGCACATAATTAACTCACTTAGCCCACATATATTCACATAGTACAACACTTACACACATAAAAATGAACTCTTAGCCATTTCTAAAGGTTTAAACTAACCTGCTCAAATAACGGTTGTCACATACTATGTGGAAGGACTGGGACACAATCTGTTTTCTGTCGGTCAATTTTGTGACTCGGATCTAGAAGTTGCCTTCAGGAAGCATTCTTGCTACGTTCGAGATACGGATGGTGTTGAATTAATTAAAGGTTCTCGTGGTTCTAATTTGTACACTATCTCGATTGAAGACATGTTGAAGTCCTCTCCAATTTGCTTGTTGTCCAAAGCCTCCAAGAACAAATCATGGTTGTGGCATCGGCGTTTAAACCACTTGAACTTTGGTACCATCAATGACCTTGCAAGAAAAGATTTAGTTCGAGGCTTACCTAGATTGAAGTTTGAGAAAGATCATCTCTGCTCCGCGTGTCAACTAGGAAAGAGCAAAAAACATACCCACAAACCCAAAACTGAAAACACCAACTTGGAAGTTCTTAATACCCTTCATATGGATTTATGTGGACCAATGCGAGTTCAAACAATTAATGGGAAGAAATACATCTTAGTTATTGTTGATGATTATTCGCGGTTTACTTGGGTTAAGTTTTTGAGATCGAAAACTAAGACCCCAGAGGTTGTCATTAAATTTCTGAAGCAAATACAAGTCAGTCTTAACAAAACTGTTAGAAACATCCATACCAATAATGGCACAGAATTTGTCAATAAAGATTTGACCGATTATTATGAACGTGTCAGCATTTTTCATCAAAAGATAGTTCTGAGGACTCCATAGCAGAACGACATTGTCGAAAGACGGAACCGTACACTTGTTGAGGCTGCTAGGACAATGCTGATCTTTTCCAAGGCCCTGATGTTTCTATGGGAAGAAGTTGTGGCTACTGCGTGTTACACCCAAAACTGATCCCTTATTCACACTCATCACTACAAAACCCCATATGAGCTGGTGCATGACAAGAAGCCTGATCTTACCTTTTTCAAAGTCTTTGGTGCTCTTTGTTACCCTACAAATGACAGCGACGATCTTGGAAAATTACAACCAACAGCTGATATTGGAAAATTCGTTAGTTATGCACCTAGCAGGAAAGGGTATAGAATCTACAACAAAAGAACCCGACGTATTATGGAAACTATTCACGTGGAATTCGATGAGCTGACTGAGCAAATGGTTCCTACCAAATCCAGTTCCTGCAGCTCCTTATGTACCCCCCACAAATAAAAATCTGTAGATTTTATTCCAACCAATGTTCGATGAATACATGGAACCTCCTCGTGTTGAAAGACTGGTTTCTCCTGCTCTAGCAGTTCAAGTTCCAGTCAACTCAACCGGTACACCTTCATCTACTACCATTGATCAAGATGCACCTTCACGAAGTCATTCACCGTCATCTTTGGCATTATAATCTCCAAACTTACATCAAGGCGTTGCAGCTGCATCTACTCTCATGGAAGACAATCCTTTTGCTCCTACTGACAATGATCCCTTCATAAACGTGTTTGCTCTAGAACTTAGGTCTGAAGCATTATCATCCGGGGATCTTAGTTCAACCGAATCTCCTTATGTCTCTCAAACACTTTATCATCTCAGGAAATGGAGCAAAGATCACCCGCTGGATAATATTATTGGCAATCCCTCTCAACTGGTATCCACCAGAAAACAACTAGCAACCAATGCCTTGTGGTGCTTGTATAACTCTGTCCTATCAAAAGTCAAACCAAAGAACTTTAAATCTGCAATAACTAAAGATTGCTGGTTTTAAGCCATGCAAGATGAGATTCACGAATTTGATCAACTTTAAGTATGGGAATTAGTACCTCCACCAGACTGTGTCATGATTGTTGCTCTCAAGTGGATCTAATCTCACATCACATCTACACTACCATCTACACAACTATCCAAACTTACATCCTTACATAATACATACAAGCAACAATGATCAATGCAATCAAAGTCACAAAGGTTTTCCACGTGTGTGACACCTTTATAATTATATTCGCGACCATAATTATAATTGCACCTTTTGCACACGCGTACTTACTTCCAAGACCACACCTCTCAATGATAACACACATCTACCACATAGCACTTAATAATAATCCAAATATAACTCAAACATGATAATCCACCTAACGAAACATAAAATCCCTATCGACCAAAGGAAACAGAAGTCACATCGTGACCCAAAATATAAAATCAATCCTCGATTATAGTAACGCATCGAGGTAGAAAACGAGATAAACTTATGTTGGGCCTCGCTTGGGTTTGACTTTTCTCTCTCAAAAGTCATCCAACTCCGCGGGTCCAGTGAGGTGAACAATAACAAAGGGATATATACTATTAGATTCCCATAATGAAAAAGTATATATTTCATATTATATAGTAGTAATTCAAAAATAAAAGAAATTTCAAAGCTTTTAGGTACCAGGAACATACGGTAAAATACGTACAACTAACAAACACCTATTCCCTAAAATGCACTATATGAAGGGGAACCCTTAAGCTAAAAGTCTAGGCTCAACCACCTAGTTCTCTATAACCACAGGCTCTGATACCAATCTGTCACACCCCGCCAAGGCGGAAACGCGAGGCGTAAACAAGAATAGATATCATCACAACACATGGTGTCTATATAGAGAATACTAAAATGCATACAATAAAGTAAAGTATAGACACAAAGTGTCATAACAATACCTATAACTAACCAAAACATAAAAGGCGTCTTTATTGATGAAAAAGAGGTCTCGTCAATAAATGACATGCAAAAACATAATCCAAACAATTCATGCAAACGCATTTATTCAAACAGAAAGCATAAATAACTCCAAGCATCCTACGGTCTCTTCTAGCCACTTCGCTCTATCTTAACACCATTAAGCTCACCTGAAAATGATGCTTAAAAACGTCAACACAACGGTTGGTGAGAGTCATAGGTTTAAGACTCACATTATAAACCTTTCAACAAATTACTGCGATTATCAAAACAATATAGAACAATTATGCCTCATATGAACTTATGCTAACATGCAATCCACACATTAGGTAGGAACGTTACCCCCGATCCATTTCAAACAACCTAGGTAGGAACGTTACCCCGATCCATTTCAACAACTAGGTAGGAACGTTACCCCCGATCCATTACAACAACTGGGTAGGAACGTTACCCCCGATCCCATATGTCACTTACGCACCTAAAAGTCTACCAGCTGGAGCTTATACTTAGGCCTGGACCAACAATACTGGGTAGGCGTACCCCTCCGATCCCAATTCACTATTATTGAGTAGGCGTACTCCCCGATCCCAAATCAATAACACTTGACATGTCAATATAGAACATGCAAGTAAACCACATTCAACATGCAACAATAAGTCATATAGCAATCACATAATTCACACTGAAAGCAAAACACATAATCACAGCAATTCAAAACATTTAGCATCATTTCCATCCCAATGTAAAAACATTTAAAAGTGGGACTATGAAACTCACCTTTGCTTAGCTCTCAAAAACTTCCAACAAGGCTTCACAAATAACTAGCACAAATCTAAGCAACAAAATACCTCGTGTTACACGCTACTAAGCCGAAAGCTTAATGTACATGTAACATTCATATGATGGATGTCTAAGATGTTTTATTAACCCCATGGGTCACCTTGACACCATACCCAACCTTAACCACTTCATTAACAAGTTTCACTAGTTTATCACAATTCGTACCAAACTGCATAATTTTGACGTGACTTATCGCATTCAAAGAACACTACTTAATGACATCACAAATTCAAACAATAAACACCTATGTTCATGTGATATATTAACTACCTGGTGACTCCCAGAAAGCCAATTACATACACAAGTATCCCTAAAAAAATCAAACTTCAAACATCTCAATTCGAGTCCCCTGAATTATTTTTTTGGGGCGGGTTTAAACTAAAAAAGATTTATTCTTAAAAATCATACTTTAGACTTCAAATAATTAATTTCCTTTGGTGGGATCATTAATAGAGACATAAGGACATCCCCACGAATCTTGTTTGAATATTAAATACCTTCCACTACTTTAATTCATGAAACCTATGGGGTTTGAAAGTAGACTCTCTGTAGATAATTTTAGGCTTTTGAAAATCATTAAAAGCTATCCGGATGATCAAGTTATGACCCTCGCAAGATGACCCTTCTAAACTGCCAACAATTTAACTCCGAATTTACTAACCTAAAACCCTAATTACACATGATTAACTTCATTAACAATATAGATAACGATTTTAAAAGATAAAAACCCTAAATATATAAATCTTTCAGAGCCAAATCCATCATATTTAATTATTACATGTGTTATTAATTTTAATATAACAAGAATTGATAAATTAACTAGAATTGATCAAAGATTAGAAAATTTACCTTAGAAAAGATCCCTAAATTTTTTCTCTTCTTTTCTCCTCTTGAAACCGATCGAACTAATGGGGAGAGGGTTTTTGGGGATTTAATTTGTATTTATAGGCTGACTAAGAAGTTTTTAGATAATTCCTAATTGGAATTTGTTTCCAACTAAAACTCCTTTTCTTTTTTTTTTTTCCTTTTATTTTCTAAAATTCGTTTTTACTATTCATGGGTAAAAAAATATTTTTTTCTTTTCTTTTATTAATTAATTAATTATCTTTATACCTTAAGTTTTATAAAAACCTAAGCTAATTTGTTAAACCATTTTACTTGAAAACTACTTTCTAAAAATAACTTTTCATTTTTAAATTTACTTTCTAAAAATAGAAAGTCTTCCAAAAACTCTCATATTTTAACAACTTATTTCTTCAAAAATGACTCACATCTATTTTAATGCCAGTACCTAAATATCCACATATTAACCAAAACAATTCTCTCAAAATACCCAATCAATTCCATCATCAATATAAGTGACTAAAATGAAATTTCTCCATCAAATTTCCCTTAACTTAACCTCTAAAACCTAAACTTATCATTAATTACTAACACAAAAATACCTATATGTATAATTACTTACACAATCAACGCGAAACCGCTTCGATCACCAAAATCATTTCCTTGTCACCAAAAGTGAACGAAATGAATGAACCTTTTCAAGGGACACTTGATTTGGTTTGGTTAATATAAGTAGTATATTATTATTATATATTATTTATATACCTAACGTAAGAAATCACCGATAATGGCACATAATTTGTCAATAAAGATTTGACTGATTATTATGAACGTGTCGGCATTTTTCATCAAAAGACAGTTCCGAGGAGTCCACAGCAGAACGGCGTTGTCAAAAGACTGAACCGTACTCTTGTTGAGGCTGCTAGGACAATGCTGATCTTTTCCAAGGCCCTGATGTTTCTATGGGCAGAAGCTGTGGCTACTGCGTGTTACACCAAAAACCGATCCCTCATTCACACTCGTCACCGCAAAACCCCATATGAGATGGTGCATGACAAGAAGCCTGATCTTACCTTTTTCAGAGTCTTTGGTGCTCTTTGTTACCCTACAAATGACAGCGAAGATCTTGGAAAATTACAACCAACAGCTGATATTGGAATATTCGTTGGTTATGCACCTAGCAGGAAAGGGTATAGAATCTATAACAAAAGAACCTGATGTATTATGGAAACTATTCACGTGCAATTCGATGAGCTGACTGAGCACATGGCTCCTGTGCAACTCAGTACAGGACCCGCTCCTACTTTTCTGACGCCTGGACAAATAAGTTCAGGGCTCGTACCAAATTCGGTTCCTGCAGCACCTTATTTACCCCCACAAATAAAGAACTGGAGATTTTATTCCAACCAATGTTCCATGAATACATGGAACCTCCTCGTGTTGAAAGACCGGTCTCTTCGGCTCCAGCAGTTTCAGTACCAGTCAATTAAGCCGGTACACCTTCATCTACAACCATTGATCAAGATGCACCTTCTCCAAGTCATTCACAGTCATCTTCGGCATTACAATCTCTAAGTTTACATCAAGGCATTGCAGCTGAATCTACTCTCATGGAAGACAATCCCTTTGCTCCTA
>BQNB010097455.1:0-25385 GCA_026074375.1 Tanacetum coccineum | reverse complement strand
GCTGCTCATACTATACCACCACTGTCGTGTTGGCTCCCAAACATCTTGAGCATGTGGACTCTTGCAAGGTTAGTAATCATATATTACATCATTCTTAATACAACTTAGCTAATTAATGATTAATTTCTAATTTTATCTATAGAGCTCGATTTGACATTAATTTGTATGATTTTTATGATCTGGCCTCTTGAATAATTTCAAATAAAGTGCTGCAAATATAGGTCTACACTATATTTTTGGTTAGACCAAGTGTCGAATGAAAGATGAAAGTATCAAACATTGCGGCTTTTAGAGCATATGCAATACCTATTATGTATTCATGTATTTGGCCTATAGACGAGATACTAGATTCCATGTGACTTATGCAAGCTATGTATGTTATATGTCACGTTAACACGTACCATTACCAATGTCAATAAAATTTGTTAACCATTATAAATATCGATAAAACTAAGTATTACTAATTTAACTTTTAGGTTGTTCAACCCATTTAGTTACGATTGGAGTATTAGGTCGATTCAGATTAGGTTTCATATCTAATGGGCAATTAAAGAAAATTAAAGAAAATTAAAGAAAACGAGTTAAATAGGTTTATAGTTGGTCGGAGTATACTCTTAATGTAAAAGGCCTCTCATAATATTCAAAAACTTCGATCATGATAGAATGAACATTAAGTTTTATAATTTTATACTAATATTATTGAATTTTTTAAAGAAAGACTATAGGAGTCAAAATTACTCTTTTTGACCCAAATCCATTTTGTCCTGACACCAACAGTCTTGCCTATTTTCACCTCTTTGCACGCTCAAACACTCTTGCTAGTCCGCTGTTAGGATGTGGTAATAGTTGAGAAAGACTCGCTGTTTATGTTCTTATTTTGTGAAATGGCAGATTATGAACAGTGATAACATTCTAGAAGCATCAAGAGAAACAGAAGGGTACTTTATAAAAAGCAAAATTGTGACAGTCATCAAAGACGCGTCAGTTAAAGCGCATTGTTATGTTTCGCTGAGAATATTTTTGCAGCAGGTAAATAACATGCCTAAGTATTCTTTTGTCTCTCTATTTTCTTTAGCTCTGAAATTACCAAAATAACATTATGAGACAAAGCTTGATGAACTCAAACTCCTGACAGGACGTGTTATAACCAGAACCTGAATTAGTAGTCGTTATCTATTTCAGGGCAGAGTGGTGAGAAAGCGGTTGATTTCCCTCATGTGTCTGATATTTTCCAGGATATAGTTAGTGACTTCAATGAGAATGGGTTCTGTGACAATGATGAACCCGGTTGAAAGGTATGAGTGGTGGAAGGAAAGACTTAATTCGGAGAATATATGGATCTATAGTCAGATTTCTTACTTTTTTTGTTGGCTATGGAGTTTATGAAGATGAAGAACATGAAAAGACAAGGAAACATTTTTCGCTGGCCTCACTGCTAGAAGTTAATCCTCAAAACTACCAGGTATTTTTCTCCTTTTAAATATGTCGATAATAGGATTTTGTGGGTTTGGGGGTGGATTTGAGTGCTAAAATGAGGGTTGAGTCTCATTTTTAAAGAGACATCAGAAAAGCTTCTCAAAAGCGAGCGTAAGTTCGCCTTTTTTTACCTTTTTACCATTTTTCATTTGTGACAGCTGACCGTAACCATTAATTTAATTACACAAATATCGTTACGACCATTAATTACACAAATATCGTTACGACCATGTTAACTGGGGATTTTATTGGCATTGTATTTGCTCGATCTTTACACTATCAGTTCTACTCCTGGTACGTTTAATTTGTTGTTTTTATGTTTGTTACCCTTTTACTAAATTTTTTTAATACTAATGATAAGTTATGGAAATTCATGCAGGTACTTCTGTAGCTTGCTATATCTATTATGGAAAACACCTTTTCTAACAATAGTCCGCGAATGCAATCTCAGTCTAGCAAGTTGTAGCACCAGATATGTCTGCAACAACAGCCGAGCTTCCAACAAAAAATGTTTACTGAATTCATTTTTAGGCTTTAGTCAAGCTCGAATATTGGAAGATTGGTATATAAGGTAACGAGCTTTAATAGTGTACAAGGTCTTGACTAAGCTTTTTAAGCATTCTTTTTTTTAAACATTTTTTAAGCATTCTATAGTATGTAATTGTATATAAATAATGCAAACATCATGTTATCGCAAATTAACCTCACTTATGTTGCATTCATTTCAATCGTATGATGCATTTATTTCAATCCTATACAAAACTAAACACAACGCCTAAAACAATCGCGAAAGCCCTCGCACTGCAGCGAAGCGCGGGCATACATCCTCGTTTTCAAAATTTTATGCATCACTTTCGATTTAAAATGGGAATTTGACCCCTCTTAAATATTTTTCTGGCTTCGGCCCTGTTGGCACATACTAATTTATAACTTGCTTCAATTGCTTGTGTAAATCACCTTCCATTTTAAATGGTTAGAAAGTTAAACATGTGTATTTTTTAAGCAAAAAACAATGAATCATTTGCAGTTTTACACATATATTTATATTCGTTTTACGAAAGAATATTGAGTGTTCGATCTTATAAATTGGTCTTATGTTACACGTAATATATCAAGTAAAATACTGCATCGAAAAAAACCAAAAAGTACTAAAAAGACAAAAAAAGGTATATGAATGTGCTTGTTTATTGAAAGATAATTAAATTCTCATCACGATGCTCTTCATGTAGGTTAACCTTTTTCAATTTTTGAAATATAGATTTTAGGATACAAGGATGAAAAGAGGATTTTTAATTAAATATTAATTAATTGTTTTTTTATTTTATTTTGCCTTCATAAAAATTGTTAATAGACCGTAATTTTTCAAATTTTTTTAGTAAATAACTTAGATTATTGTTTATTTATGCCTTTTTATATTAAAAACTTATTATTTAGATAGTGGTAGAAAGCAAACGAACAACAAGCTGCGTCGTTAGCCTTTTTTGAAATGCGAAGCTAATCCTATGGAAACTATTTGTGGATCTTATAACATCACTCTTCATAACTCGTTGACTCTATTGAGTAGCTCTACCGCCTCAGGTGTAAGGAAACCAAAAGTATCAAACGTGAAAGGAATAAACACGTGTTAATTTTTAATGCATGCTTTCTCGTGTTTGGTAACTTTGCATGAGTCGGCTTTCAAAGCAGCTTGACCCAATGTAAAACCCCGACTACTCAACCCCACAAGAGAAGAAACCCTGGTCAGATCCAAGCACGCATGTTATTGATCAATAATTAAGTCGTCACATAATGTATCCCTAAAAGTCGATATATATCTATCATCATCAAAGTGAAACTATCATTTAATCATAAATTAATATAAAAATGGAAAGAGGGTCAACGTTTTAGACAATAGAGTTCATGTCATGGCTGGAGGCGCTAAATAACTTACTGGGCTCGTAGACTGTAGAATGGTAGTAGGAAGATCTTCGTTTAACGATACAGGAAGTGGTATCCCTGACATATATCTTATGTTGAACAAAAACTCAAAATTAGCAGTCGTCATATTTTGAAGAAAAAGGGTCCAAGTAAGTGTCAAATAACCTGTCTTTTGACACCAAACTCAAGAAAAACTATTTCTAAATTTATAGAATAACAAATATATTTCCACGGATTTATAGAAATCTAAGGTGATTAAATACTTCAAAAATCAATATTGGAAATTTCCTTAAATAAATAGATTATAAATATTTCACGTACTCGTTTAAGATGGCAGTTAAGTTGTTCTTGGCGTGGTTAAAGAGGTTGATATTGTCCTATAGTTGTTAAACAGATGTTATAAAGCAAAATGTTATATTCCAGGATTAGCTTTTATTTAAACACAATGAGTTCAAGATACTTACATTGATTGAATACATATTAGCCTAAATCCTAATTGACCCGTTCATAAGTAACTGAATCAAAATTACCGATTGGTACACATAAAAGGTGAATACATGTTACCTCTGAAAGTGAACAGAATTCAAGCTAAACCTTCCATGTAATCTTGTCAACTTCATCTATATAAGTGAGCAAAATTTAAGCCTGGATGCCACAACCCTCGTTGAGTGACATAACAAACTATTACTCATTAACAATAAGGTGTGTGTTTGTAAGCTTATACTTTCATAACAACTACCATCACTATTATAGGAACTCATTTTTATAGAAACTAATTCAAAAATTGCAATGTGATGCAACATTTAATACAAATACTACGCATACTATTTGTATGCAATGCTCAATTGTATACGAAATAAGTTGTGAAGTAAGTGATATATACCTTGAAAATCTGATCAACTACAGTAAACCAAGAAACATCGTTTTGCTTGTATATCTTGTCCAAATGTGATATGTAAGCCTTCCTTCCTGAAATAGTTTTACCCGTTTCAAGTTTTAATTATAAACTCAAAATGACCATAATATAGAGTCTAATATGGCATAAACACAAGGGAGGAGGAGGTAGGGGGACTATGGGGTGTTGGGCCTCTCCCAACCAGCCCATAAGCCGTTGTTCATATGCATTAGATTGCCAGTATTTATGAAAGTCTGTTAGAAACTATGTTGGGCCCCTCCTAACGTATTAAAAGAGTTTTAATTTGTATGAGTCTTTTATACTAGTAAGCTTATTGCATTTGATATCCCCATTTCTCATGTCTTTATAACTTTCTATTTATTATTAAATAGTAATAAATAATTTCTAGACACTAGAGTAAAAATTCATATGCAAATCACATTGTATAATTATATGTATCAAACTAACTGTTAAACGGTTAAGTATAAAAAATAAAAAATCTTTTCTAAATGTATCATACTTTACTTTCAATACTAAATAAATCATGAGTCAAGTTTTTTTAGTACTACGCAAATTTGAAAGTCAAATTTAGCTTATACCGATAAATTAGCTTGTCCTGTTTTATACTAAATTTGTTAAATTACATTTTCTTAGCACATGTTGGAGTTAAAATGCTTGTTATATATGTTTTGACTTGTATTTATTACTAGCATGATAATATAAAACACAACATATTTAATCACATACACAATGTTTTTCTTTATCATTTCATGGTGTTCGACCCCCCTTAACGTAAAATCTTGTCTCTGCCCCTGCATAAACATGGTAATGCATCTATGACAAAGCTATCTTCCACTAAGAGTGTTGTAGAGTGCTGCTAAGATAAACTACATAAACAAAAATAATTATATTATCTTAACACCGAACACTGTATCTAGTTCAGGGGTGTTTGGATATGCGTTTTCATAGTGAATATTGCAGCTTGAAGAATTAAATTTCTAGATCTTGTTAAGTAACTTTAAATTAGACTTCAATGATTGGTTTTCTTATATCAACTTCTAAGCTTACCATCCAACTAAAGTTTTATAAGCCTAAATAGTATACAGTCATAAAAGGTGTCTTAAACCGCTAATGCCTTGTTAAATAAGCAAGAAGTAGATAGCCAAATGTAGCAAAACAGCCAAAACTGAATGCAAGAGATAGTCTTAGATTTTCTATTGATGCAACGATAAGCAACTCCGAAACTACCCAAGAAAGTAAGTGATATGAGTTCATGTTATATCGATATAACACTTAAAATTATATTATATGCCAAGTGATAGAAAAGCAAACAATAATACTTAGAATTACTCAGATATAACACTACAACAAAGCAATTGATTTTACACACTTATTTTCTTATTTCCCCACGGTTAATAGTGTGTGCAAATTTAAGTCCACACTTATGGAAGCGTGAAGTATTTATGCGTCAAGAAAAAGATGCACACTAAAAAGGGTGGACAAACTATCAAAAAGTTCACACTAAAAAGCATGGAGAAATGATCTAAAAGTACGCACTATGATGTGTGAATAAACAATGATTTAAACTACACACAAAAAAGTGTGGAGAAACTTGCAAACTCATGAAAATTTAAAGTCCACACTAAAAAGCATGGACAAATTGGCAACTAATCATAAAAAAATTACATGCTTTTATCAAACTGCAACTAATCATAAAAGAAATACACACAAAATCTGCAACTAATTATAAAATATCTAAAGCTTAATTCTTTTGAAACAAAATAATCACTTTTCGAAAAAAGCTTAATATCCAAATCTGCAACTAATTATAAAAGATACACAAAATCTGCAACTAATATCTTCTTCGGGTCGTTTGAAACAAGATCCAATCTTTTCAAGCTAAAGAAATGGCTGCTAATGATTGGACTAAAACGGCAGAACTTTTGTCTTCAACTAATCAACAAGCACCAATCTTGTGTCTTCATCAAGCTTCAATCATTTGTCTTTGCTCCTAAATAACTAGAATGAAAACCAAAAATTATTTTGACATTTATATTCCATCATAAACCAAAAACGCTACAGGTTTTGACACATACGTCATAGCAACTAAGAAACTAAAGGGCGTAGATGAAAGTTTTTAGGTAACAAGCAAACTACTTTCCTAAGGTAAAGGTGAAGACTCGCAAAGCTTTAAACTGGTAACCACATAATACCAGGAAATCTGTCAGATACTTTCTCCAAGAGATTGATCAGGAATTGAGATTTAAGTATCTGCTAGACTGCAACAAAGTTAAAAACATACGTAATCTTAATTCTTTTTTATTTTAGACCTGGTAACAGACCTGGTCCAGCCTTAGCACACCTGGTAACAGATTTGGTCCAGCCTTAGCAGACCTGGTAACAACAGACCTGTGCGGTTTAAAAAAAAATTCATGCTCCCAACTAAAGAATGATAGAATGGTAGAATGGAAGGTCTCAATGCAAGGCTTCACTTGAAACAATATACATCTACGCAGAAAGCTATATTTATCAATTTCCTATTGCTATTCAGTGTACAACTAACTTAATTTGTCATGCTCTAGAGTCAATTAATGTTATCCAATATACAGGTGATCTATCTATAGCAATAAACTTTTTGGAAACAAGATTATCATAGTTAACCTGCTATCACAATGAATTATTTGCAAAAACAATCAACAATTGGGCAAGGAAAGAGGTTCGATCTCCATGACAAAATCATGTGATAACAACCAGAATGTGTTCAAGGAATGTTAATTTTGTCCTTTTTAAACTTTAATCTTCAACTGTGATCATTGTTCTCATCATACATTTTATATCAGTACAACAATACTGCAACATATCGCAGAGCAAAAAGCAATTTAAAAAAAATTCTTAAAACTATCATCTATAATTTGCATTCTCATGCTTCACAAAATTAAACATGTGTGTTAGCTTCCATGAAATGTCATCCTACCCGCTTATGTTACAGGGTGTTTAGATAAGCTTTCCATTATGAACAGCTTGTCAACTTATTCCCTTTAAAATAAAGCTAATAAGCACCTCTGACTCACCTTATTTAAGCTGCTCAAATAACCTATTTTAAATCATCTTACATAAAACACGCTAATAAAAAATCCAAACAATGATTTAAAAATACCTACCTTGAAGACCATCTTCCTTGTCATTGACACAATATCTGGAGCTTCTGCTCTCGTGCCTTGAGAAACTGAAAAAGGGAGAGCCAGTTAATATACCAAGTTACGATTATAAGATCCATAAGAACAGTGGACCTGGCCACAAGGTAAGTACTGCATTCGTAAAGTTGAAGTTATTTACATATTTAAAACAGTCATCATGACATGGTTTGAGCCATACCAGGTCGATCGAGGACAAAATGCTTGTACTTTACAAGTCCCGTATCCAGTACAATAACTAACTTGAGTATTTTAATGGGTCATAATGATTCTAGAAAGAAAATGTGGTTTCAAGCAATCGACCGTGTCTTAACAAAAGAAATTCTATCAATAAAAAGTAACAAGCATTATATGTGCATGTCTATAATGAACTGATGCAGCATAACATTTTTTCCAATAAAACTTAGATGCATAAAATCCATCCGAAATAAGAAATGGCTTACACCAAATAAACCACATCTATACTTTAGATTCATCAAAATGTAACTTCACACGCAACTACCCTTAACAAAAGTGATAAAACTCAGTTTTCTTCTCTAAACCATTGATTAATCATTCCTTGAAATCAATGCCAAAAGCATAGTATTCTTAGTTATCGTTTTTCTTCAAGTGTCTGATATAGTATCTACGGCACTCTAAATCTCTATTACCATCAATTTATGTACTTTGATACCACATATACAACTAAATAAACCAAAACTTTTAGCTTTGACAATGTGAAGCGTAATAGCCATCGATTAGATCATGTCAAGAAACAATTTACACATCAACAACAATCCAAAATATGAAAGGAAGAAAATACATATTAAAGATTCACCAAAACAAAACTACCACAATATAATTCCAAAATACTTAAGAGGTCACAAGCTGCGGTTTTTTTTATCAACCTCACCACACTGCAAAACAGAGTCAAAACACATCAATGAGCACATACGCACTTACAACGAGAAAACACATTGTGTAACTTGCTAACCTTTCTCGAGATTAACACAACATTTGCACCGCTAAACCTACTCGTTGATGCCGAGATTAACACGTGTCGATATCGGTTCTTCCGCAATGTCTACGAACTCGTTGTCACAAATTTTGACCTAAAATCTCAAGACCTAACCCTAAGTAACAACAATATCAACAAAAGCATAATCATAATGTTTTACTAACTTCTTATATCACTAACTCAATAATCGATCAACATTCATCCCTAATTTCTTATATCACTAATTCGATAAACAAACAATAACATCTTAATTGATCAGAAACCATACCGTCGGATAACGAACTAGAAGATCGATCCGGTCAATCGAATCGGTTAATCGCTCCGATCATTTGCTCCGGTCAGCAATCACGATGACGTAAGAGATTGACGATAAAATATGATGAACACTAAAACCCTAATCAATCAATTGGGAGTAGTAACTTAGTTGTTGGTTCGATCTTAATTGGGAGGTAAAAAGCTTGTGATTTTTAAGTTTGGGATTATTTAAGTTGATTTTGGTTCGTTGTGTGTAGATGATGAGAATTGAAGTCATTTATTAATTTAAGTTTGTGGATTTTTTCTTAATATTTTATATAGTTTAGTTTATTTTTTTTTTTTATTGGTATCAAAAATGTAAACTGAGTCAACGCTTTTTACCTGTCCTTTCTCTTTGTTATCAATTTTTTAATGCTTTTAGAAAGAGATTTTTATTGTCTATTTCTACAAGCTTTTATATGTGTCATTCTGGTTTCTCACGCTTTTAGCCGTTTATATATCTTTACACGTTTTTTTCCGTGGACAATAAAGTACACGCTTATCAATCCGTGGAGAAATAACCGTGTATAAAGAACACTTTTTTGTAGTGTAATAACTTATTTAGGTAGCAAATTTGGACATTGAGAACACTTATCCTGTCTCCAAGAGAAAATATAGCAGATCATTTTTCAAAAGGTAACATTCCTCTTGAAAAAAGGCTTGTGTTTTTTGTGTCAACACCGAATCAGATCAGTAGGACCCGCTATATCTAGTTGTAGTTTTTCTAATGCTTGAATATAAGCACAGAAATGAGCACTTAGAACCTGCCAATCATAAAAATATCGCTTTCATGCCAAATTTAAGCCTTGTAATGACCTAACTGACTAAATACATGATATGGTAATGATGCACAATACAAAAGAATTTTATTATACAACTATATAACATAGAATTAGAATTACTTAGATTAATCTACCATGTTCATTGTATCGGTGTATGTTGCTCAAACTTCACTATAGACCTCCTTCACATGCTCCTTGAGGAACGAAATAACATACCTGCATCAACATGTGCCTTTTGATAATATATTAGAATAATTTTGAAGTTCTAATCAAATAAAAGTTAACATAATACAATAATGAAAAAAGCTTATGTATTCTAAAAACGATTCCAAGTCAAATATAATCAAACTTGGACATTATAACGTAAAAGACTTACCATTAACTACTTGAGAGTCTTCCAGACATCCGATTCAATTCATATAAACACGTTTCCCTAAATATTTTCTTAAGGTTTTGATACAATAATGATTTAATTGAACCATAGAGAATATTAATGTATTTGGTCATATCTCATCATTTGTTGTCATCCATAATTATTTTTGTGTCACACATTGCGGCATAACGTATTAACCTACATCCACATAAAAAACAAATCCGTAGAACACATAAATGTTATTTTCTATAATTTTTTTGCAAAAATAAAAAATTACAAATATACTATAAATTTAATCGCATACAAATTTTCTGTAGTAGTAACCACTTAATTGAATCGAAACACAATTAGATTGATTATTAAAAACAACACATCAAAATAAGTGTATTATGGGATTTAAACCGAAGCTCTAAAAACAAAACTTTAATAGATGTGATACTTACTGGTTTTATGGTGTTGATAGCATAGAAATCATTGGGTCAAGAAGAGTTGTGTGATTAAATCGGTGTGTTAGTCATAAGATTTGTGTGTGTGGTGTTTTTTAACAGAACAAAACAGTCTTAGGAAGGTGTTATTGAATCCGTAAAGAATGAAATGTTGATTCGAAACTACAAGTGATTTTGAATTAATATTAGAGCGTGTACAAGAATATTGGAGAAGGTGTTACTAATCATTTATTGCTTAACAAAAATATTAACCTTATAGAAAAAGCAAACCATATAGTTTTTTTTAAAACGGTGTACTTGATGATAGTACCATTGTGTTTAATTATGGTTGTCCACATTATTGTATTAAATGCTTTTTTAATGTGTGTACTTCATAGGGTTGTAAAAAACTTATTTTATTACTACCTCCGTCTTAAAATTATTGTCACTGGACAAGAAATACACAGTTTAAGAAAATTGCATTTGTTACAGCTTTGAATTTTGGAAAAGTAAAAAAATACAGTTTTACCCTTTAACAATTATTTAATATTTTCATAGAGTTTTGTAAATAACAATTTTGATCAAGGGTAATATAGTAAACTTAAACACCAACAACTATATATAGTAGTGGACAATAATTTTGGGACAAAACAAAAAGGAAAATAATTTCAGGATGGAGTGGGTATTAATATATAGTATAGATTTAGTCAACTGTAATATGGAATTTCAAACGTCTGAGAACTAAAACCCTTTCTTTGGAATTTAGAAATTATTTAAAATCATAGAAACTTGATTGGGTAGGCACAAAACCCTAACTAGCAACACCTTACCTTTGTATGTCGAAGAGCCTTGTATCGCATAACCAATATGGTGGTGATAGACTCCATACTGTTAGCAGCTCTAGTGACACGTGAGGTGCACGAGCCTGGTTTGAACCCGGACACGTAAGGTGCACGTGTTCTTTCACTTAAGCCACTAACATAATTTCCCGCCAATTTCCTCTTTTAAATAGTTTTTATGTTTTCACTTTGTAATTGTCTAGTTATTATAAACTTTCCAACACTCTCTTATTTCCAACCATAGTAAACATTGTAATCGTCCAGTTACAATTTTGTTACAAAATCAATAACAAATCTACACTTCGATCTTGATTCTTTTGCGATAGGTCCTAGTCTGATCTGGGTAATTTCAAGTAATCCTAATTTCCATCTATCAATTGGTATCAGAGCTGCCTTCCTGGCAACTCCGTTATTGTTCTATCAAAACTCTATTAAGTTTGTTACGTTTCCGGTCAAACAGTTAGTTTTTCGGCGAGTTTCTTGATTTTCTAGTGTCAAATTATGCAAGAATTAGTCTGCTACACTGGCATTCTGATCAAGATTGTATGTTATCCGTCAGAAACACGACCAAGTGTCAAATACTCACCGCGATCACAAGAACAGCGCATAAGTGCTCAAATCCTCTATTTTTGAACTAATGATTAGTTTTGGGTGATTTGAGTTGGCCAAGAACGGGTAGAAGTTGTTAGTTGTTATTCGACTGAAGGGTAGAGATAATCACTAGCAACAAAGTGACAAACACAAGTAATCATCAAATAGCATACAATTAACAAAGATCATGGAACCAAAGAATCACTTCAACAAGTAATACCAATACTGATGAAGGGATTACAAGGGAATATTTGGATGCTCAGTTAGCTAAAATGAGGAATTTGATTGCTACATTGGGTCTCCAATAGAATAAAGTGTTGAATAATGGAAATGGAATACAAGTTAACCAATTCAATAGATTGGCAAAAGTAGAATTTCCAAAATTTTAGGGTGATGATGTCAGAGGATGGGCATTTAGATGTGATCAGTTCTTCCTCATTGACAATACACCTAATGATGAGAAGGTAAAAATTGTTTCAGTTCACTTGTCTGACAAAGCTCTACTTTGGCATAGACAGTTTATTAGCATTAATGGGGATAATGTAAGGTGGGAAGTGTAAAAGACTGCTATTATCCAAAGATTTGGATGAGTCTTTGAGGATCACATGTTTGCTTTGAAAAATGTTAAGTATGAAAAGAATGCCAAAGAGTACCAAGATGTGTTTGATACATTGTTATGTAGAGTTACCATTAGTCAAGAACATGCTATCAGTTTGTACTTAGGGGGATTACCAACTGAATTAGAAACGAGTGTTAGGATGTTTAAGCCTGCAACACTTGTAGATGCTTATTTTTTGACTAACCTACAAGAGGTTATTCTTGAAGCTGTCAAGAAAAAGAATAAGCCAGTGGTAACTTCTAATGTGAGTAGTTTTGGGAATGGGAATTACTATAGGAACACTAATAAGCCAGTAGTTTTGCCTTTGCCTGCTTCAAATAGTGCTTTTAAGTCCAAACCAAACACCCCTGTAACTACACCTATGAGGAAACAGTTGACTCAAAAGAGTATCAAGAAAAGAGGGCACAAAATTTGTGTTTCTATTGTGATCAAAAGTATACACCAGGTCACAAATGTAGTGGACAAATATTCTCTTTGGTGGTTCTGGATGATGAGGATGAGGAAGGATTAGAGTGGGAAGATCAATAGGATTTGATGGGAGTAGAGGAATTTCTACAAATTTCACTAAATGCTTTAAATGGTGCAAGTAATTTTCAAACAATGAGGGTGACTGAAAAAATATGCAATCATAAGTTACACATTTTGGTGGACGGCGGATCAACTCATAATTTTTTGGATTTGGAAGTATCTAGGAAATTGGGATGTCAGCTTAAAAATACTTGTCCATTAGCTGTTACAATTGGAGGAGGAAGACAGTTAATTAGTAACAGTGAATGTAAAGGTTTTGAATGGCAACTACAAGGAGAAACATTTGCGGTTGATATGATGATTTTGCCCTTGGGTGGTTGTGAGATGGTATTAGGGATACAGTGGTTATCTACCTTAGGGGATATCAAATGTAACTTCAAACTATTGAGGATGGAGTTCAATTACAACAAGAGAAGAATGGTCCTAAGAGACACTCCTAAGGCATTTGTGCATTGGATAGAAGGAAACAAACAGGACAAGGAAGTTAATCAAATGAGGAATGCAAAGTTGTTGATGTTTTATGTGTATCCAAACACTGGGTTACAACTTTGCAGTTTAAAAAAAGAGCCTGCGACAAAACAAATTGTTCCAGAATTGGAAGGAGTTATTCAACAATATGCAGATGTATTTGAAATTCCTATTGACGTACCTTTAAAAATAAATCATGACCATAGAATTCCACTGAAAGAAGGTACACAACCTATTAACATAAGACCCTATAGACATCCTCCTACTCAGATGGATGCCATAAAGGCCATGGTTAAGGAACTTTTGGAAGCTGGTGTAATCAAGCATAGTACTAGTCCATTTGCATCCCTAATTGTCATGGTCAAGAAAAAAGACAATACTTAGAGAATATGTATTGATTACAGACAATTAAACAAACATACTATTAAGGATAAGTTCCCAATACCAGTTATAGAGGAACTAATAGATGAACTACATGGAGCAACTATATTCTCTAAATTGGATCTTAGATTTGGCTACCACTAAATTAGGTGTTTTATGATGATGTGGCCAAGATAGCTTTCAAAACTCATGAGGGACACTATGAATTTTTGGTCATGCCTTTTGGTCTGACCAATGCCCCATCTACATTTCAATCACTGATGAATGAGGTGTTTAAACCATTCTTGAGAAAGTTCATCGGCATACTCATTTACAGTTATGGATTGGAAGAACATGTGTAGCATTTGATGGCGGTTCTTGAAGTAATGAGGGCAAAACAACTGTATGCTAAGAAGAGCAAGTGTGTGTTTGGAACTAGTCATGTGGAATACTTAGGACATGTGATTTCAGCTGAAGGAGTTTCTACTGACCCAAGCAAAATTAAGGCAATGCAGGACTGGCCAATACCTGCCAGCCTCAAGCAATTAAGGGGCTTCCTAGGTTTAACAGGCTACTACAGAAGGTTTATTAAGAATTTTATAGGCATAAGTAGACCATTGACTACATTACTAAAAAATGCTTTCAAATGGAATACTAAAGCTCAAACTTCCTTTGAACATTTGAAATTAGCCGTAATATTTGCTCCAATTTTAGGACTTCCCAATTTTGAACAACCCTTTATAGTTGAAACGGATGCTTCAGGGGTAGGATTGGGGGCAGTATTGCAACAAAATGGACATCCTATTTCTTATCTAAGTAAAACCTTATCTGAAAAACACCAAGCTTTGTCTACTTATGAAAAAGAGTTTTTGGTAGTCTTAATGGCTTTGGAAAAATGGAGAGGATATCTCTTGGATAGACATTTTGTCATCAGATCATTATAGTTTGAAATATCTATTTGATCAAAGAATTACTACTCCTACTCAAATTAAATGGCTTCTTAAACTATTGGGGTTTAACTGTGAAGTGATGTATAAAAAGGGTAGTAAAAATAGGACAGCTGATGCATTGTCTAGAGTACAGGTTGGAGGAGAAATTTTGAGTATGTCCTGCTTTTCTATTACCACTGATTTAGCTGACAAGATAGCGAGAACTTAGGAGGATGATACTACTTTACAATAGATCATAGTTGTGACAACCGTGGCTTGAGCAGGTTGGTCAAACCGTAGTGTTGACCTAAATATATGTTCTATATGTATGGGTTATGTGTTATATGTGTTTATACGTGTTTATATGTGTTTGTGTGGGATATGTGAGATTGGATAATCAATCCATTGAGCGTGACCGTCTCATTGGGATTGGATTTGTGTTGGATTTTTATGGAATCAATTTCGTTCATTTTTGGTGACAAGGAAATGATTTTGGTAATTGAAGCGGTTTCGCGTTAATTGTGTAAGTAATTATACGTATATGTATTTATGTGTTAGTAATATTAGGAAGATATTAGGTTCTAGTAGTAAGGATATAAAAGAAATAAAATTTCTATTTTTAGAATGTTAGGTTTAATAAAAATAAAAAGTTAATTATTTTTAAAAGTATAGTAAATTGCGTTTACGCAAAAAGGTATACGCAAATAAGCTTAGTTTTTTATAAAAAATTAAGGTAATGTTAATAATTAAGTAATTAATAAATAAATAAATAAAATTAAAAAATTATATAAATAAGGCCATTCGGCCGAATAAGGGAAAAAAATAAAAAAAAAGAGTTTTAAAAGGAAACAAATACTAATTAGACTTTATCTATAATTAGTTGGGGGCCTATAAATACAAAATAAAATCTCATAACCCTCCCCTTTGGTATAACCGGTCGAACAAAGAGAAAAGAGGAGAAAAAAATTAGGGTTTTTGTTTTGTGAAAAAATCAAGCTCTAAGGTAAGTTTTAATTAATTCTTGTTAGTTATTAATCATTAATTCATGTAATAATTATTATGATGGAATTAGGGTTTGGTAAAATCAGTAAATTAATGATGTTTAATCATATTGCAATGATTAGGGTTTAATTAGAAGCTTATGGGTGTAATTGGTTAGACTTAATTCGCGTTAGAATTTGATTTAGATTGGGGCAGAATTTAGGGCTGTGTTGTTTGGCTGATATCTCAATGATGGTAATAGCTTTTGTCAAGTTTCTAGAGTCTATGACATAGCTCAGAGAGTCTAGTTTCCAGAACATCCAGCCTCGAAGGTTTTTGAGGTCGGGAAGTTAGTCAAACGTTGGTTGCAAGAAAAGTTGTCAAAACAGTAAATACGGGTCAGATTTAGGTCAGATTACGAGGTGTAAAACCCCCCCACTTAAAATTTGAATTAGGATTATCCCTTATTCAAGAGTTTATTTCTATGTGTCTATTAGAAATCTCCCAAAGGATAGCTTCTAATGTGTAGACTAAGTATGGTTTTTAGGTCCAAACTTTTTAGTGTGCAATCAGATCTGAATTGGGACTGTTTTGAAATTTGATTTTATTTGAGATGGTTACACATATAATTAATACTTGGGAGTCTCATGGTAGTTAGTAAACACATAAGGGATCATGTGTGATTTTTGGCATGAATTATGAGAGTCATTAAGTAAGGGTTTTAGGTGCGTAAAGTCACACTAAAATTCTGTAGTTTTGATTAAAAAGGAGTTGTCTAATATATTGTGTTAATGAAGCAGTTAAGGTTGGGCATGGTGTCGGGGTGACCCATGAAGGGACATTAAACCCCTAGATACATCCATCATATGATTGTTACATGTGCATTAAGCTTTTGGCTTAGTAGAGTGTAACACGAGTTATTTTATTATTAGATTTGTGCTAGTTGTTTGTGAAGCTTTTTGTTAGAATCTTTTGGAAAGCTAAGCAAAGGTGAATTTCATAGCCCCTTTTTCTCATGTTATTTTGAGGTGAGAATGATGCTTGTCTTGTTGTCGTGTTAAAATGATTTTAAGCTTGTTGTAGTTATGTGTATTGGATCGTGGGCACGTTCCATCCTGTTGTGTTGCGATATGATATGTTTGGTATTATGGATCCCAATATGCAAAACGAGGTTTGACGATGGTAAGACTGCGTGAGCTAATATGAGGACATGTAGCGCACATATGTAGTTGATATGATTGTGGATCGTGGGCACGTTTCGTCCCATTGTTGTTATTTGTTGTTATGAATTGTTTTGGTAATTGCAGCAGCTAATTGAAAGTTTTTGGATATAATTGTATGTCGTAAACCTATGATTCTCGCTCAACTTTATGTTGACGTTTTAAGCATCATTTTCAGGTGAGCTTAATGGTGCTAAGATAGATCGAAGTGGCTAGAAGAGACCGTAGGATGCTTGGAGTTTATTTATGCTTTCTGTTTGAATAAATGCGTTTGCATGAACTGTTTAGATTATGGTTTTGCATGTCATTTATTGACGAGACCTCTTTCTCATTAATAAAGACACCATTAGGTTTTGGGTATTGTTATGACACTTTGTGTCTTTGCTTTACTTTAGTTTTCATTTTAGTATTCTCTATATAGACACCATGTGTTGTGATGATATCCATTCTTGTTTATGCCTCGCGTTTCCGCTTTGGCGGGGTGTGACAGATTGGTATTAGAGCCTTTGGTTATAGAGAACTAGGTAGTTGAGCCTAGACTATAGCTTAAGGGTCCCTCATATAGTTTTCATTTTAGGGCATAAGTGTTTGTGTATGTATATACCTTATGTTTCCGCTACCTAAAAGCTTTGAATTTTTTTTCTATTTTGAATTACTACTATATAATATGAAATATATACTTTTTTATTATGGGGATCTAATAGTATATACCCCTTTGTTATTGTTTTAGTCATGTCTTCCCCTACCCCTAGGAGATATCGTTGGGAGATTGTTTACCTCACTGGACTCGCGGAGTTGGGTGACTTTTAAGAGAGAAAAGTCAAACCCAAGTGAGGCCCAACATAAGTTTATTTCATTTTCTACCTCGATGCGTTGCTATAATCGAGGATTGCTTTTATATTTTGGGTCACGATGTGACTTCTGTTTTGTTTGGTCGATTGGGATTTTATGGTTCGTTAGATGGGTGATCATATTTGAGTTATATTTGGATTATTATTAAGTGCTACGTGGTAGATGTGTGTTATCATTGAGATGTGTGGTCTTGAAAGTAAGTACACGTGTGAAAAAGGTGCAATTATAATTATGGTCGCGAACATAATTATAAAGGCAACACACACGTGGACTTGTGACTTTGATTGCATTGATCATTGTTGCTTGTATGTATTATGTAAGGATGTAAGTCTGGATAGTTGTGTAGATGGTAGTGTAGATGTGATGTGAGATCCTGTTGAGGATGGTTGTGTGGTTAGAGAATTCCTCTCTTAACCGATTGGGCGATTATATTAGGTTGGGTTGCGTAGATGGTAAGGTTCCCTTTCATCTATCGTTTGCGGATACATCGGATACCTGTTGGTATTGTCGTCGCGATTCTTAAGTTGGTTCGTTAGCTCGTTGTTCGTTGAGATATCCAACGCTCGTGTTGGTATTCTAGGGTGTTATCATAGAACTGGTGTTCTATGTTCTCCGTTTGGCGTTTTGATTGTTTTCCTTTGTCTAAAGGTGACGATACTTTTTGGTTTGGTTCTAAGACCGTTGGTATGGATGAGTCCTTATGGTTTGTTTGGTTTGCAAGAGTTCTTGTCGTGTTCGTTTTCAAGTAAATTAATATTCTGGTATTGGAATTCTTAAGGTATTTTAGAGTCTATTTTGCTATCATGATGTTTTTTTTAGTCGGATTGGTACGAAGATTATGATTGAACATTTTTATTGTTGGTTTGGTGGTTTAGAATGAAGGGCCTGTTCTATTTATTTTCCTGCCGGTTTGATATGTTTTCTCACTTGGATTTGTTTGTTTTAGGTTTGTCAGACTATACTTATCAAACTATAAAATTTCACGTTTGCGGTCTTTGTTCAGGGGAGTGGAGGTTTCCTGTTTGTGAGGGTCGGTGGTGGAGTTGGGGGGGGCGATATGGTTAAGATCTGGAGAAGCATTGAGTTTTGAGATTAAGAGTTCGAGCAATCCGAGTTAAGTGTTTGTTGGCTTAATAGGGAAGGGACATTGGGCGGGTTGTGTATAGTGGAGGTTTGGGGGAGGTGGAGTCTAGTGGGGTCTGGATCTTGTATCAGATTAGTAGTGGTAAGATTTATTTATTGGGATGTTTTAGTTATTTAATTGTCGTTCTGAAGGCGGTTGGTTTGGATTTTTTTAGTATTTAATATATAATGTGGGGGGAGGTGGGAGATTTAACAAGATTGATATTCAGGGGTGAAAGGTTGTGGATTTAGGCAGGGGGGTGGTGTAAGGGGTTGGGTGGTATGGTCGATGTGGTGAAATTTGAGAGGGTTGGGCTTTTAAGCGGAATAATGGCTATCAGTTTATTGAGCGTGTTGATTTTTTTGTTTGATTGATATTTTTATTTAAGACATGGTGGTGGGATGCTTGGCGCTTGGAAGTTAATTAAGCAAATGAGTTGGGCGTCCGTAGGATTTGTTTGTTGACGTTCGGAGAGGTAGTGAAGATTGGCGATTGTGTTGTGGTAATTGAATTAGTTGTTTGGTGGTTATTGATGTTTTAGGATAGTTAGTTTGTGTTTCTAGAATTATTGGGGTTTTTTGTTGCTTTGGGTTGTTTAAGTTGGTTGGGGGTAGAATAATTCGTGTATTGAGGGGTTATTTTATTTTCGAATATTTATATTTAGCTAGTTTGATAGGTTTATTTGTGATGGTTGGTATTTTTTTGGTATGTGGGTGGGGGATTCTGGTGGTACTGAAATTAGGGAGGGTAGTGTTTGTGAGGGCTCTTGATTTGATTTGTAGTCTGGGGGAGTGGGGGGGAGATGTTCAGTCAAAACATCTTTACGTGGGGGGAACAAGGGGGGCGATTGGCGAGGGAGGAGGGGGTCGTGTTTGGTGTTGTTTGGGGATTGTGGCTGGGGAGTTCTCGGGGGTTTTGCCTGGGTTGGAGGTCGGTTTTATTTAGACATTGTCGGGGTTTTTTTGGCAAAATAGAGGTAGGTTGGGGAGTTGGAAGGTTTAGGTTAATAGAAAAGGCAGCCGTTACATGTGGAATGCGAGGGAGTTATCGGGAGTGCAGGAATATATTCGTTTGGGTGGGTTGTTGAGATAAGGCGGGATGTGTAGGGGTTTCGAATTACTCATTTTGCGGCAGGTGTGCAGGGTGGTTCATTTAATCTTAATAGTTATTTCCCTATGTGATATTTTCGTTATTGTTATACCTCGGGTGGGGCGTGTGGGGTGGGGGGAAAGCAATCTTTTTCTTTGGCTTGTGGTAAGGTGGGGGCGCTTTAAGAGTTATTGTTCATCTACTTTATTGTTTAAAAACTGTAATCCTCAAATTTATGTTGGCTATGTGTTTGGGGGTTTTGCATAAGAGGAAAGATAATAAGCGGAAAATTCACCCATACACTCAAAATCCAGCTAGAAAAATTACTTGACTTAGGGTGGGCCGAGGGTTAGTGGTGTCGGGTTTAAGCTGTAAATTGACCCCCCTCGCCCCCCCCCTAAAACCAAAATCTCTCTTATAAAGGGTCTTGACTAAGGGCTTTCTCTAAAACAAATTATTCTCAGTTAGTAGGTGTTCAATCAATATAATCTACAAAAGTACAAATCACTAAAAAAAGATAATCCAAAATCCAATATTACAGATTTAAATGTTAAATTCTCATGTTTCAAAAGTTTTTGGATATATTAAATGATGCTATAGCTCTAATTTTCCTTCCTTAAACAAGAGATGATTCGACATGGTACATCAAACATCATTATTACTCATATGAAATTTTAGAAATCTCTTTCGTTTCAAATTAAAACCTCTTTAGGAAGATACTCGATCTGGATAGCGACATAAAATCTTTATCACACTCTGAACTTGTCATATAAGTAAATATCTTCATCCTTCTGGAAAACATCTTTATCCTTATTGGATCGACTGGAATTTGAATCCAATCTCTGGTTGTAGTCTCTTATTCTAACTTTGTAGCTCCTTGTCAGTTTTTATAATGTAAACTGTTATTTAAAAAGAGGAATGACAGTTGCTTTAGCATCAAAACCTTTTTTTTTAAAAAATTAAATATTATGAATACACACTATCACATAAAAGACTTTAGGAAATAGTAATTATATATATTAAATAGAATATGTTGTAGAAAGTTGAGGGCGGAAACTTGATTGAAGAAGTTAGATTAAAGAATTTGAAGACACTATAAAAGAACATGGATCCAACTAAAAATCAAACACTTAAACAGGAGATGCACAACTGCATAAGGTATTCACGCCTAGCGTGTAACGACAATTTCTCAAAGAATATGTCGTGCTAGATTAGAATAAACAGTAATTATTTTTAGTTTTAACGTACACTAACTGAATAAAATATATATCAAAGTTATATTTTATATTGATTAAAAGTTAACAGACCAGTCGTCCTGTACGTTATAACACCCTGTGTTTTCAAGTCATTGACGACGTCGATAAATCCACAATGTACCTTTTGTATTGTACGCGTTTGCTTTAAATCGTAAATGTTAAGCTAAATCGCGTACGCCAAATATTATCGTTTAATGTAAACGGGCATTAAACCATCAAACGTTTACATCAATCATGTGTTATATAATTATTTTAATAATAATTATGGTCGTTGTTCATTTTATTTTTATCGGATACGTAAAGTGTATACGTTTCGCGATAAATTACGTTTAAGCATAACCGAAAGCACGTTAATTTATTAACGCTTCAACAAATACCCACGATTGTACCCAATACCTAAAGTTTTATTAAATTTACCCAAGATAATATTATCTTACACTTTGTACAAGAAAAATCAACCAATACACCAATACTTGCAAGAAAACATCTTTTATTTATAAAACTACAACTAGTAACTTGCATATATTTTGCAAGATATTGTGTTAACTAGCAAAAAGGTTTCTAGAACCCTTTTCCCCCTCCTAACCCACGAAATACATCAACACTTGGAGAGCAAGGAGCACAAAAATTCACTAGCTTGGTCAATGTACATCAACTTCTCATTAAAACACATTTACCATGTTCCCTTGACCAAAGACCAAGAACATGACCCCTAAATCCCTATCTTTGCCCCCCTAACGACAAAACACCCCCTTTTGACCATTGACCCGTTCTTGTGATCGTGAAGAGATAGAAGCCCCGTCAAGATGGTCACAATAAGGGTTGGATCCCTTTATATAGTGACTGTTGTTGTCTTAGAACTTTTTCTATGTGTTGTCCTTCCGCCACATGACTGCGTCATAGTTATAAAGTACTGATATCAATCTTGTCAACTGATTAAATTCGCAATATACAAATCTGTTCATCCCACCCTTTTGCTCCAATTCTGAATGCCACCCCGCGCCCTCACCCACACTCACACCCAGCTCCCCCCCTATATCCACTCACCTTCGACATACACTCAATCTTTTCTATAACCTATTTACATTCACTCTCTATATCTCTATCAAGATCCTCAAAGTATTTTGAAGCTTTGATTAATTTTTTACAAAGTGTTGAAAGCAAGAAACTCAAGATTGGGTTTTCATTTGGAACTAGGGTTTTCTTGGCTTATAATCTTGGGTTGTTTAAGTTCCCTCTAAACAAGGGTTTAGCAACTTAATTGTCATCATCCTACAATCATCTCATTAAGGTGTTATCTTAAGCCCTCATAAACCTTTTCATTTTTTGATTATATGCATATGTGATGGTTTTATATAGTGAATCACCATTAGGATATGGTTAACTTGTAACTTGGATTTTTCTTTTCTTGGAATATAGTTTTTTGAGCTTAATACACATGTTGTCGTGGGATTGGTAATATGATAGTTATAAATATGGAATTCATAAAGTATTTTACAATCTTAATTAAGCTTAAAAAGTGTTAATGCAAATTAGGGTTTTAAAAGATCATTCGATATGTTCCAAGTAAAAGTATAATAAATAACATGCTATCTTGTTTTTATGAGATTTTAGTTATGATATAGAACACAAAATAAAGTCATAATGGAAGTAAAAGACTTGTTTACACTTTTGGTAAAGCATAAAAAAGTGTAAAATATAAAAACAAGGTTAAAAATAGACTTAATAAAGTCACCCAAACTTTCTGTCTAAAAGTGTATAAAAACATACTTAATTTATATTTTTATAAAATAATACGACTCATGACGATTCCGAAAAAGTAAGAAACTTTGTCAACGGAATAAATTAATAAACGAAAAAGTTATGGTTAAAAACAAGTTATACGATAAATAAACGGATTTAATAAGATTTTTATAAAAACTTTTTATAAAATTTATTCAATACAGCAAGTTTGATATTTTTAACAAATAATACATTTTTTTAGGATTCCAAAATGATAAGAATCGTTAATTTTTTCAATTAATAACGAACGAGTTTGAATTTTGCTGGAGTTTTCGACAATTAATAATTTTATAAACTATTATATTTTCTTTTTATAAGTACTAATCATAACAGAAAGTTATATTTTTGTAAACCTCATAAAATTATAGAACTTTCAATAACGAGAACATCCTCGAAAGAATCATTAAAAACGGAGTTATAACGAATAAAATAACGACCATTTACGGTTTTACGACAAACAAATACGATTTAAATAAAACCTCACGTCTGATTGTGAACAAGTAAAAGTTACAATGTTCACCAGAGGGTCAAATATGGAAATTGAAAATTTATAATACTCGTCTTAATAACGAAAGCGGTGGGCATAGAAACGTTTTTTTATAAAATCGAGCTTAAAACGCGAAAGTTATGCTAGTTTTACTAAAACGGTAATTATAAACGTTTTAACTTATTAAACACAATTTTACCAAAACCATTAGTTGGTGATTGAGCTATATAGAATTATATGTGGTTATCAAAGTACTATATTACTAGGGAGTTTCATAATGAGGCCTCTTCGGGGTGGCGTATCGACGAGTTGCTGGATTTACGATTTAAAGTGTCCTAGCTCCTCATACGTCACTACATGACCTCTTAAATTATGATAGCCCGAACGATAGTATGATATAACTAACATAGACCTGTATATGATGTTAGTTAATCAAAGTACATGGTACTTATACGACCTTAAATTAAATAGGTTGCATTTGACGATTTACGTGACGAGTTATCTATGATGTTTGGATTATCAGAACTCAAGGTGAGTTCATAGCCCCACATTTTTACGATTTCAATGATTTATAATTATGGGGTGGAAACATGCTTTGTTTTATAAATTGGACGCAAGTATTGATTACATGTTTGCCTAAGTAGCAATAACCCAAGTTAAGCCCATTATCATGAACTGTCAATTGCATAGATGTAGTTGGGAATTACATTATGTGAGCGCGAATGTTATATAATAGATCTATTTGGGAAACGACCTCCCCGTTCGGGTGACTAGCTATCACCGAGAACGAACGTTATAGCATGTCGAATCAGGGATGTTTCGGGTTAAAACATCATTGCGGGCTGAGTAGCAATATTTTGCGAACAAGACTGTCGAGCTTCAGTGTCATGAGCTTAGTGTAAATGTAATCTGGTTTTGTGATGTCTGCATGTGTTGCATTATCACGGGAAAAGTCTTGCGGTCCTGCATATTATGATTTATCAAACCTATGAATTCACCAACATTATTGTTGACGTTTTAAAGCAATGTTTTTCAGGAGATCAGTAAGCATAAGGTGCCAGGGATGCATTGGATTATATTTTGGATTGCACGCTTAAAGATTTATGTGCATCATATTTTGGGAAATGTATTGTCATCTTTTGTAATATTTAACAATGAACAAGTAAAGCTATATGCTTTTGTATTAAGTCTTTTAATTAAATCCAATGTATCATTTTAAATGACTTTTTGTGTCGTTCTTATATATATCTTGTGCTGTTGATCTTAAAGTAACACGCCCCGGACCCTTATTCCGCTGCGACCCAATTTGGGGGTGTTACAGATTGGTATCAAGAGCCAAGGTTATAGAGAACCAGGTCAAATGTTTTTGCTGGACTATAACCGTTTTCAAACATTGCATTCATAAAAAGGGGTTTTTATGGGACACTAGTTGTTGCATTAGTTAGTTGGACTAGATGCATTCATAATTGATATACGTGGTTATAATATATTACGTATATTACAATAAGAGCCTTATATAATATATACTCATAAGTTATTTCTGCTGGTCACAGTAGTCATGTCAGCTGATTCTGCCGTTACCTATACTTCTGTTCACTCTGAGGCACGATCTTGGAGTATTCCATCTGAGGATCCTTACGAGGAGGCTGCCCGACAGTTGTTGGAGCAGGCACCACGTTCTCCAGAGTATGTACCTGAGGACCATGTACCAGTGTACATTCCGGAGCCTGAGCATCCTGAGGACTTAGTGCCAGCTGAGGATGAGGCACCTACACCTCTACTACCACCATTCTTTTTATCTCCACGTATTCGACCTCTTAGTATGAGAGATGTAGCATCAGCCTTCTATCATTCACTACACCCATGAGGGACCCCACCATTGTTACCTATACCACTACCTGCACCATC